>JAOXYD010142385.1:0-10701 GCA_028565735.1 Pinacopodium congolense
TTAAAGAAGTTTAATTCCGCAAAAGTTTTTAAACACCCAATTCACCCCCCCTCTTGGGTGCCATAGGGCTAACAAAATTGATGGAAGATACGTCTCAACTGCAATATTAGAGATTTGGTGGAAATATGTCTGGCTACTAGCTATACGGTGGGTTGACTAAAAGGCATATGACAGGCTGGAAATTGCCTCCTAATGTGTGGCACGTATATGGGGGTCACAGAGAGTTATATGTGGGTCTCTTTAAACCAATATATAGCTCCTTGAAAGTGCCTCCTTTGCTATCTTTTTGCATAATTCTTCAATTGATCCCCATTTTCTATAAATTAAAGAATTTCAAGTATAAATTAAACATATAAACATGAAATTAGGGATAAAAACATAATAAATATCTATTAAAAACATAATTAATTTGATCTCTATCATTAACCTAAAGAGGAGGTGGATTTATGAAGAAAATGAGAATAATGAAGGAAGCATTGAAGTAAAGTGATGGAAGGTGAAGACTAAGAAGTTTAATGAGGTTGAATAGGTATAGATTTGTATTTTTTATTGTAAGTCTTGTCCTGATCTTTTCAATACTTAAAGAACTCAATATTTACATAGTCATTGCATTTAGGATTCTTGTATATAATTTTTGCATATGCATTGCATATTAGGCCTTTGCATAGTGTGTCTTATAATCAAAAGAAAACTTGGCAACATTTTTTAAAGAACAACCCTATTGATGTGACACAATGTTTTAGATAAATTTTTTAGTGTATTGGAATCAAGTTTTATGAGAACAGAAAATTTGAACGTTCAAATCTCTTAATGTGTCAAAACATTTTTGGTTAAGTGTATAGACGTATTTGAATGTGGTTTGATCATAGTTAATAAGGATATTATTTTTAAGAAGTTTAGAAATACTTTCAAAAGATTTTGGAGTTTGGGAAAATTTTCAAAAGTGCTTAAACTTCCATAAACCAATACATATTTTGTTTTCGAAATTAATTGAAACATCTTGATGTTTAAAATTTCTTTGGAGATGATTTGGAACTTGTGTGAATTAGTTTTAAAGAGAAAGATATGGTTTATGGAATGTTTAAGGACTATTTGGAATTGATTTTAACTTGTAAAGTTTCAAAATGTGGTTAAAAATTATATGGATCAAGATATTTTAAGTTTTTTATTTTAAATAACATGTCTTGATCACAAGAATCACTTTAGAGAAATTTTTAAACTTGGTTGAGTCAAGTTTTAGTTGTTTGGATGCATTTGGAAATATTTTTGTGAAGTTTTAAAGAATTTTATAGTGCCTTAATGGTACTCCATAACGTCAGGCTTAACAATGCCATTATTAGCCACATTATTTTCTAAGAACTCAATAGTAGTATACAACGGTGGTATGAATGGTATCGTTGTAGTAATATTTATTAAACCAATAAAGGTTCTAATTATATATTTTGATGATAAAAAGTGTTTTTATTATTAATGGTTTAATTTGATGTGCTAGAAAACTAGGCTGATGCATAATATGTAAGAACATGTGTTGGAGCCTAAGATAAAATAAACTCCATGAAGAAAATAGAAGTAGAATAAGCACTGAAGAATTGAAGTGAAGATTAAGAGAAGCAGATCAAGGTTAAATAGGTTTAAGAAAGTGTCTTAATTTTTAAGTCTTCTTGATCTTGATCAATACTTGAAAATGGCTCACATTTGCATGTCATATTTATATGAATATATATATATAGGTTTTTCCATGAATATTTTAGTGCTTAATTGAATTTGATTATAACATAAATTTTTTGAATGTTGTATTTGTATGAAATTGCATAATCAAGAAAAATATGTGTGAATTGTGTTTAAAATTTTTTTTCTTAATATGTCAAAGTGCATTAAAAACTTGCTTGAAGTTGTTCAGGTGTGTATACATTATTTTATTATTTGAATTTTGGATTTGAAATGTTTATAGATTGGTTTAAAGTTGGTTGTAAACAAAAGTTTCAAAGCTTTATTAAATTTGTCATAAACAAAGATATTTTTTGTTTTTACTCTTAATTTATATGTCTTGATATCAAGCATCACTCGCGGAATAATTTAAAACATTATTAAAGTTATAATTGATTTTAGAAAAATGTTTGGAAAGATTTGGAATATGTTTATATCATTTTTATGTATTTCTAGGAGTAACATAGTGACGTACAATGGCTATTTCTCAAGAGAACAATAGTGTCATTATAGTTTTTCATCATCAACGACAGTTTTGGTCGAAGATTAATAGTGTCGTGAATAAACCTTAAAACTGTTGTTTAGGTTTAATGATTAGTTTTTACTTTCGGATTTTAACCAATTTTTATATACCCAATTACTAGTTTTTCCAACCAATGACTCCCTAAGCTTCCAACTCTATAAATAATAGTTATAGATCATTTTTTACAATCTTTATGCTTTTATAACATTATTTCAAGCAAAAATTTCCAGATTTACAAAGCTATCCTAATTTTAGTGTTCTTCTTTATTCACTTTCAATTTTCTTAATCCAAATGTATTTTTATTTCTTTAAGTTTGTTTTTTTTAATTTTTCTAACCTTTCAAGATGATCACTCACTTTTTATATTGATTTTTATGCACCATATTGCTTGTTTTAAGCTAAATATTTCAAATATACCAAGGTTATCTTGCTTTTAGTGTTCTTAAGTTATTCTTGATTCAACCCTTTTGTTTCTTAATCTAGTTTCATTTTTGTTATCTAAATCTATTGTTCGTTGATATATTAAGATTCTAGTAGATATTTTCTGTTAAGTTTTTACATTTTTATGGATTAAAATCATGTGTTTTTGGGGATAGAACATAAACTTTGCATATTTGATAGCTATCATGTTCATATGTTCAATCTAATTTTTGAATGCTTTAAACTTGTTTTTATTGCATCAATTAAGTTATTTACGATCTATTAAGGAGTTAAGAGATTTTCTGTATTGTTTATTTGTCTCTAAAGGTTTCAGAATCATTTTTATTGAGTGAGCTTCATTGATACATTATCATAAGTGTGTTTTGGTTACTTCCTTTAAGGAATATAATTGTGTTAGTTTTTGACATTGTTAAAAGCCGCTTTTTACTATTAAAATAGAGTTAATAGGTTACTCTTGACTTGTGATAAACAAGATTTGAGTTACTTTGATTATTAAATTTGATTTAGATTGGCTTATGCTTTGTATAAGCATTAGAGAAAAGATTGGAGTTTATGTTGGATATAGTTGCATTCATTACTTCATTTTGAATCCTTTAAGTATTAGTCTTGATAAAGCTAAATTTGAGAGTGTTGTGTGAATTGAGAGTTTGATTTTGGCCTTATTATTAGGGTTTAAGACTATATAATTTTGATTTTATGAAAAATGACTACTCTTTACTTATTAGAAAGTAATAATGTTGGGTTCTTCATGACCCTTAAAATTAAGATCATATTAGGTTTCTCTTGACCTTTATAAAAAAAGACATTTGTTTAGGTTACTCTTCACCCTCTTTATGAAAAGTAAGATTATAAAGGTTCCTCTTCACCTCCTTTGTTGAAAGAATAAGCGTAAGGGTTACTTTTCACCCTAAGTACGATTTGATTATTGAAATTCCAATATTAAGTGCTGAGAGTAGATGTAGGCCTAAGAAGTTTGGCCGAACTACTATAAACATTAATTGCATATCCTCTTTCCTTAACTCTTTAGTTTATGCCCACATTTTTTACTTGCATTTGATTGAATTTGCATAAGCATTGGCATATCATTATAGGCTGCATTTTGTTTTAGAGATTACATATAGTTAAAATTAATTTAAATGACTTAGGTTGTCTAGTTTAAAAGAATTTTGAGCACCTAATTCACCCCTCCTCTTAGGTACCATAAGGTTTACAATTTATATTAGAGTCTAGGTATCACATTTTACATAATTTCTAATTAAAGTTGCATGAAAAGTTTATGATTCATGCAGTCAAGAAGTGTTAAATATTCATAAACTTTCTTTCTTTAATGGAAATGATTTTCTTGAATGGAAGATTAGGATGAAATTCTTTATAATGGGCAAAGATTTTTATTTATGAGATTTTATTTAAAATGATCCTTATGGTTTTACAAATGATGATAAAGTTGCTTCTTTAAATGAAAAAGGCATACATATCCTACATAATACATTAGATAGGAGCATAATCAATAAAGTATCCATATGTACTTTAGCTAATGATATTTGGTGTAGATTAAAGCATATTTTTATAGGTGAAAATGTTATGGAAGAAGCCAAAGAAGAAGAGAAGGAGACTAAATAATTAAAAGTGAGAAATGGATAAAAAGGAAGGAGAACAAAATGTGTGTTTTATAGCTTTGGC
This sequence comes from Pinacopodium congolense, assembly GCA_028565735.1. Classification (NCBI taxonomy): domain Eukaryota; kingdom Viridiplantae; phylum Streptophyta; class Magnoliopsida; order Malpighiales; family Erythroxylaceae; genus Pinacopodium; species Pinacopodium congolense. The sequence continues at coordinate 4,352 of JAOXYD010142385.1, forward strand.
GGATGGGGCTCCATCTTCATTAAATGTCGAAAGAGAAGACAATGAGGTACCATATTCTTTTACCTATTGAAGATAATGAAAACAATGTGGCTAATGAGGAAATCTCAAATGATAATTTGATTGAGGATTTGAAAGTTATTAGATTGAAAAGGAAGAAACTTACTTCCAAATACAAGGATGTTTTAAAGAAATTGAAGGATTGTATAGTTAAGAATGATAGATGTTAAATGAAAATGAAAAGTTGAAAGTTGAGATGCATAACATAATAGAATCTAGGAATGCATGCATGTTGTAAATTGATATATTCAAACATGAGATGAATACCATGTTAGATTTTAAGAGTGTGGTTGTTGGCATCCATGATGATGCACATAAATTATTGCATGAAAATGAGTCTTCAAAGAAGGAAGTGGATGTCCCTAAGAAATCTTTATCAAAATTCATAAAGGAAGAGGAAAAAAATTAGGTCCTTTTTTATTTTTAGTTTTGTTTTCTATTTCTATTTTTTAAATATGAAAACAAAAAACATTAAAAACACACAAATACAAAATAAAAATCGAAAAATAGTACAAAAACACATAAAAATAAAAATAAAGAACAAAAACGGAGAGTTAAACCAACATGATCCTTAGATTGCATGCTAAGAGCATAAAATAATTTCTATGATAAACATGGTTTAGGTTTTTTTGATGAAAATATTTCTAAAGATGCAAAAACAATTTTTGTAAAGGGCGGAAATTTAGAAGATGAAATTTTGTCTAAGTCCTCATTTGACAATATTACATCATCATCATCAAAATCACATCCTAGGAAGAAAAATCATGCATTAATATATGTATCTAGGACAAAAGTTATAAAGGATGTGCATTCAAGTAAAAATATGCATAATTTCTTTTAAAATGCACAATCTTCTCAAACCAATGCATTTAGGCATCCAGTTAGGCAATATAGTTCTTTACATTATTATACTCATTGAAAGCATGCTTAAAATATTTAGAGGCATGTTTCAATCATTTCTTAGGTCCCATTTTCATCAAGAGAGAATAATGATAGAAGATCTAGAAATGAGCATAATGCTTTGAGACCTCATTTTAGACAAAATGGCATGAGACATGTATAAGATGCATATAGGCATGTTGACAACTTTAAGAGCACTTCATATTTGCATCCTAAGAGGTCATATCTTCATAAGAAGAATAGGCATAATGTTAGGCCATATAATATTCTATTTCATTCAACTCACACACATACACCCCCATATGAATTCCCATCTCTTTAGAGAAGTGTCTCATTCTCATTCTAGGCCAAGGCATGTGTTTCATTCATATTTTAGGCATAACATTCATTAAGGAAGTACATTTAAGAATATTAGATCTAGAAATGCATTTAAAACACATATTGGTCATACTGGTATAATTTATTTTCATATTTCACATATGCATAAGCATCATTCTGGGAGAGTTTATTTTGATAGGAGAAATGCATTTATACATAAAGATCAAAGGTTTCATGACTATAAGCATACTATTCCTTATGTTTGTAATTTTTTATGGTAAGATTGGTCATGTAGAAAATTTTTCTCTATTAAATACAAGATATTTAGAAAACCTTCTCAAATGTGAGCTAAGAAAGGTATGAAGGCTAACCCCTAAAGAACAAAGGTTATATGGGTAATTAGAGTCCATTAGTTCTTTGTTTTGTAAGTAGCATCATTTGGTGCTAAATTGATGTCAAGTTAGAAAGCAAAAGAAAGATGGTAACTCCAACATTTCAGTGGAATATGAAAATTCACCATGAAAGCCTCACATGAACTTACTAAAAAACATTATTGAACCAAGTGAGGAGTAAAGAATTTGGTATCTAAAGGTGATGTAAGTGGAGGTAGTTCTATACCCTTATTTGAAAAAATCTAGCTTGATGTATACTTTGGATGATTTTACTTAATTTGAGAATGTTAACCTAAGCTTGTATGTTTTAGATAGAAAAATGGATTTTATGTGCTTAAGGGGAGCTACTGCATAAGAAAGTGGGATGATTTTTTATTTGATATATTGTATTAAAATTATTGCATACTTTATAAATGAATTTCTACATAAATTTAAGAAGAATGTTAATTGGTATTTTTAATCAATATTAGAACATATGATTTGATAATTTGTTTTCAATTAGCAAGAGAGATCTTATATGATTTTTGCAATTAGCATCATGTTTTATAAATAATAGCATACTTGAAATTAACATGTGTGATGAAAATCATTTTTATGAGTATTTTACCTTTTATATGATTAAATGTTTTAAAATGCACAAATTTTGGGGGAGTACATCATTTTACACGACATTAGTTATTTCATGTAGAAAATATCATTTTTTGAGTCATTTATATTTTGATTTTAAGCATAATATGACATATTATATGCAATATATGCTTTAGATGCATAATAGGCATAATATATGAGCTTTGTGATTTTTAGTGCATAGCATGTGTTTTTCATGTAAAATATGCATAATATGTAAACCATGGGATTTTTTTTTGGCAAATTGTGTGATTTTTATGCATAATTTATGGTTTTCATGCAAAATATGCATAATATAGGAAAACATGTAATTTTGATGCAAAATATGCATAAACTTATATTAAAAAAAGGACTAAATACTAAAAAATTCATCATAAAAAATATATTTTTTTATATGTATAACGCATAACTATATATATATGTATACATAAAGTGTGCTTTTGATACAAGAATTGCATAATATGTGCTTTTTTAGTATAAAGATGCATAAAAAATGCTTTTGATGCATTTTGTACATAATGTAGAAAAATATTCCTTCTTAAAGTATAATGATGCATTATAATTATTTCATGATCCAATTTTCCCTTTTCATGCTATATTATCCCATTATGTATAATTGTATATATTTAGGGGGGTACTATATACAATTAATATTTTTTAAAGATGCATGAATTAAAGGGGAGTGAGTTTTTAGAAATTAATTATAATTCATATTCTTTTTGTTGATGTCAAAAGGGGGAAGAAGATAGTGTGATATTAAGGAGTAATATTATTTTAAAGTATAAACGGGGAGAGTTATATCATTTCATAGTACATTATAAATTTATATGAAATGTGTTGCATATGTGTTTTAAATACTCTTAATATCACATGTTTTGTCATCATAAAAAATGGGAAGATTGTTCAACTAAAGAAGGTTCCAATCATGAGTTTTACTAATGAAAAAACATTTTTATTACTAATGATTTAGTTTTAATGTGTTGTGAAGTTAGGTTGATGCAAAATGGGCAAGGACATACATTGAAGCCAAAGATAAAAGAACATCCATGAAAAAATGGAAGTAGAATAAACATTGAAGAATTAAAGTGAAAATCAACATAAGAAGATCAAGACTGAATAGATTTAGGAGAATGTCTTAATTTGTAAGTCTTCTTGATCTTAATCAATACTTGGAAATGGCACACATTTTCATGTCATATATACATGAATATTTACGTATGGGTTTTTATATAAATGTTTTGGTGCTTAATTGAATTTGATTATGACATTGCCTTATTAGGAAATATTTTGAATGTTGCATTTGTATGAAATTTCATAATCAAAAGAAATATGTATGAATTTTTTTTAAGAAATTCTCTTGATGTGTTAAAGTACTTTAGAAACTTGCTTGAAGTTGTTCAAGTATTTATAAATCATTTTAATATGTGAATTTAGGTTTTAAAATGTTTATAAATTAGTTTAAAGTTGATTTTAAACAAAAGTTTCAAAGCTTTATTAAATTTGTCATAAACCAAGACATTTTGTATTTTTACTCTTCCTTTATATGTCTCGGTATCAAACATTACTCATGGAATGATTTAAAACATTATTAAAGTTAGATTTGATGTTTGAAAAATGTTTAGAAAGGTTTGGAACTCATTTGTATCGTTTTATACATTTTTTGAAGTAAAATTGTGGTATACAAAGGCTATTGCTTAATAAAACAATAGTGTTGTTGTAATTGTTCATCATCAATGACAATTTTAGTTGAAGATCAATGGTACCACATTCATCATTATTCAAAGCCAATCACAGTGTTCTTCTTTATTCTCTTCCAATTTCGTATTCCAAATCTGTTTCTAGTAATTTAACTTTATTATTTTCATTTTGTCTAACATTTCAATAGTATCTCTCACATTTTTATACTAATTTTTACACACTTATATTGCTTGTTTTAAGTTAAATATTTTAGATATAGCAAAGCTATTTTAAGTTAAATATTTTAGATATACCAAAGCTATCTTGTTTTAAGTATTCTTAAGTTATTCTTGATTCAATCCTTCTGTTTCTTACTCTAGTTTCATTTTTGTTTTTTAAATTTATTTTCCATTGATAGATTAAGGTTCCAGTAGATATGTTGTGTTAAGTTTTTACATATTAGTGGATTGAAATCGTGTGGTTTTTTGGACTGGAACATAAACTCTGCATATTTGACAATTTGCATGTTCAGGTGTTCAATTTAATTTTTGAACACTTTAAACTTGTTTTTATTTCATCAATCAAGTTGTTTATGATCTATTAAGGAGTTAGGAGACTTTCCACATTGTTTATTTGTCTCTAAAGGTTTCAGAATCATTTTTATTGAGTGAGCTTCATTAATACACCATTATAAGTGCATTTTGGTTACTTCCTTTGGGGACTTTAATTATGTTAGTTTTACATTGATAAAGGCTACCTTTTATAGATAAAATAAAGTTAATAGGTTACTATAAACAAGAGTTGAGTTACTTTGATTATTGAATGTTATTTAGATTAACTTATACTTTGTATTAGTATTAGAGAAAGGATTGGTATTCGTGCTTAATATAGTTGTATTCATTGAATCATTTTGAGCCCTTTAAATTTTGGTTTTGTTCAAGCTAAATTTGGGAGTGTTATGAGAATTGAGAGCTTGATTTTGGCCTTATTGTTGGGGTGTAAACTTGTATAATTTTGGTTTGGTGAAAAGGTTACTCTTCACCCATTAGAAAGTAAGATTGTTGGGTTCCTTTAAAATTTTAAAATCAATATTGTATTGGGTTCCTCTTGACCCTTGTAAAACAAAAATTTTTGTTTATTACTCTTCACCCTCTTTATAAGACGTAGGATTGTAAAGATTCTTCTTCACTTCTTTTATGGAAATAATAAGTGTAATGGTTACTCTTTACCCTAAGGAAGATTTGGTTAGTGAAATTCCAATAGTAAGTGTTAAGAGTAGACATAGGCCTAAAAGGTTTAGCCGAACTACTATAAAAATCAATTGTGTATCCTCTTTCCTTAACTCTTTGGCTTATGCACTTGTATTTGACTTGCGTTTGATTAAATTTGATTGAATTTGCATAAATATAAGTTGAATTTTGGTTTAGAGATGACATAAAGTTAAAATTGGTTTATGTGGTTTAGGTTGTTAAGTTTAGAAGATTTTTTTAAAACACACAGTTCACCCCTTTTTGGATGCCATAGGGCTTATAACATTTTTTTTCTAATAGTCAAATGATGTTCTATAGTGGTGGTATGAATGGCATTGATGTAGTCTAATATTTGTACAAAAATCCTAACGGTTAAGTAATGACACCATCATAGTGCGTCGTTGTAGGCTCTGACACATGCTTTAACAACTAGTTTCTGAGTAACGATTTTTGAATTATTTGTAATGGTTGGTTTAAGTTTCCAACAAGTATTTGAGTTTAGGAAACTTATAAATAAATGTTTTCAGTGTTATGAAACAACTTTTTATAGATCTTTGCGAATCAAATGAGTTTTGAGATGAGTTTACGAACTTTGAGAAAAAAATTGCGATTCTTAAGTTTGTGTCTTATGTTGCATCACATTCAGTATGTTTTCTGAGTCATTTGAGCATTGAAATTATCAAACAAGATTTTGAGATTATGTATGCTTCTTTTAAGGGGTTAGTTATTAAAGTTTATTAAAGGTTACTTTTCAGTTATTTAAGTAAGACTATTGACTTCCTTTTTTATAGGAGTGTAATATATAGGATTTTAGGACATGATTTTACATGTTTCACTCCTATCTTGATATTAAATTATTAGATTTATATGTATATTTGGTTTAAATACAAAGTCATACTAAAAGTGGAGTTTTATGTGAAATAGACAAATTGTAGATATTTTCCACAAGATTAATATAGATCTTTAACGGTGCTGTTGATGTCTCATTTACACCACTGTTATAGTCAACCTTTCATAATAGTATAATATATGATTACTTTTGCATTAAACAGTAGCAATTTCTGTCACATCCATGCTAGAATCATTTCCATTTTCTTGCACTACATTCATTTCCAAAGGAAAGCTAGGA
>JAOXYD010142396.1:0-24428 GCA_028565735.1 Pinacopodium congolense
GACTAAAGAAGGGGGTGAATTGAGTAAAAAAAAAAATTTCTTACAGAATTTAAACTTATCACCCTACTCAATTTAAAACAGTGAAATTTGTAAAAATGAATAACAACAAGATGATAAATCAATCAATAAACCATCCATACAATAAGTAATAAGTAAAGAGAAAAGGGAAGAGAAAGACACAAGCAATTTATAGAAGTTCATCTACCCCAAATATAGGCTACATCTTCTCTCTAATTACTTGTCAGATATCGTTCTTTACTAATTAACGCAAAAACAATTATAATCTTTTTCTAGGCAAAGAGAAGCCTTTACAACCTAATCTTTTTCTAGGAAAAGAGAAGCATTTACAATCTTTATATGGTAAAAAGGAGCCTTAACACTCTTTATATGGCAAAGAAGAGCATTCACACACTTAACCAATCTAACGATGCAAACCACCATTTTTTTAAGCAATTAAGGACACTTATGAATGTGTTTCACTTAAGGCACAATTAAGCTAAGGGCTTTAATGCTTTCACTAATGAAATGAATAATCAATGCAACCAAAGAAAGCTTAAACAAACTTAATATGGATATTTGATGCTCACAAAATTTTTTATGATAATGAAACATAATCTAAAGTACTCACTTAATCCAACTCTGGACAGATTTGATAGATAAGAAAACTAATACTTAAAAATAGTAAAATAAGCCTTAAAATTTTAGTTAAATAAACAGTGAAGCTCTTGAGGACTTAAACAAACAGAAAATTATAATTTGAAAGCAAACAATTAAAATTTAGATGCTTAAATATATAAATGAAAGTAAGTGCATGAAATCTGGACAAATTGAAGTAGTCTGTAAACTTGGACCTTAAACAGAAGATATAAGTGCTTAAAAATCAAGATAAAAATACTTAGATGATCCTAAGATCATAAGAAAACTAAACATAGCAAGCGTGCACACCTAAAAGATGCAATTAAATCAAGATAAGAAAACTAGTGATAGTTTGGGTATGTCTGGAAAATGATTTTTAAACCAACTCAAATAGCTATAAAAAAATTTGAAAAAAAGAATTAAAGCACTCTAGGACACTTTGGAAATCAAATAATAATTTTTTTACAATTTTCAAAACTAATTAAAATTTTTCGAAATATGCTGAAAACTATGATAGAACATGATTTGAAACCTAAGAAATAATCTTCCTAAAATTGAAAACAAAATCAGATAACCTCTAAACACCCTAGGCAAATCGGAAATCATAATATCAGAATTTGTGAAACAGATTTATGTATCGAGAATCAATATACAAATCAGATTAGAACGAACATAACCTGTTTCAATGCAATAGAGAGATATCAAAATAATAAACTTAAAAATTGAAAATATGATTAAACAAATTCAAAAACACTTATTCTAATAGATAATATCAATCTCACATTTTAAAAAATCAAATACAAGATGATAGGGATGAAAAATAATAAAACAGTGTAAATGGTGGTAGCTTGAAGAGATTGGAGAAGATTCGCCTATCAATCTTGTTTTGAGAGCATGAAAACATTAGTTGAGATAGTTAAGAAGTATTTTGTGGTTGTACTTTATTTTTTCATAGCTGTTTTAGGGTTGTTCTTGAATTAATTCTAAATAAGGAAACAAGTAATTCTAAATAAGGAATCAAGTAGCCATTGGAGGAGGACCTATATTAACTGTAAATAAATCCAACGAATTTCAAATATTATCCTAGCTTAAAATAGGACTTCAAACAAGTCTTAGGACACAATTTGAGACTATATAACAAATCAACATGATTTAATTAATTTCAAAAAATGGATTTGCTATGAAATTAAACTTTATGCAATTTAGGAGGGACTACATGCAATGTATGATCAATGTTGAGTCCCTAAGTCAATTAGACAATAAGTAAAACTTACAATTGTATGCAAAACACATGAATTAAGGTCTTGTAGCTTACATATCTCTTGTTCTTCCTTTAACTTCATCTTAGTCCTTCAAACTTCAAGCTCTACACATAGAATCACCTTGAAATAACTTATCTTTCAATTTCACCAAGCAAGTTCAAATCATTAGTAGTAATTATGTTTTGTTATAATCAAAACTAAGATTGGAAGCTCCCTTGGTTCAACAAATTTGATATAAAATTAATGACTTAAATTTTATTTGAATAAAAATTATTTTTTCACTTCCTCTTAAGAAATTGTTTTTATGTTCCTCATAATATTTTGAACGTAGTTTAAAAAATCTATATACCCAATTTTACAAATACCTCACATATTTCGATTAACTATTATTGTATTATTTGCACGATAAATATGTTTATATTACTCTTACATATATACAACATCATAGATCTTGAATTTGTAAAAGATAAAATATTTTTAATTTATTTAATTTTTAAAGAATTTAATTTAATACTTTATTAAAAGAACACATTATTTGCAACATATATTTCTTTAATTATTAATCATTCTATTTTAATTATTAAAATAATTCATTAATTGAGTTTAAAATTATTTAGGTCCTTGTAATTTAGTAAACTATCAATTAGATCCATATAGTTTGGTAAACTATCAAATAAATCCTTAAAATTTTAAATTACTTTTACTTATTAGTCTTTCGTCATGTGGCATTGCCATGTCTCCAAATGTGTCACATAGACATGCTACAAAGATATGTTATTAGTCCACAAAGGATAAAAGTAATAGTAGATAACAGATTAAAGTAATTTAAAACTTTAGAGACCTATTTGATATTTTTAAAACTATAAAGACCTAGTTGATAGTTTACCAAACCATAAGGGGCCATAATTTTTTAAAAAAAGCCATAAGGGGCCTAGGTGATTTTAACTCTATTATATATCATGAGGCCTAAGTGATATTAACCCTATTATAAATCGTGACCCTACTGTCATGAATTCTAAGGTTATTATAGATATCATCATAAAATAAAGATTACAATATACTTATAATTAATTTAGCATTAACAAAATTAAAATTAATTTTGATTAAATTATTAAAATTAGTGTAAATTATATTTTTTAACATTTTAATAATTAAATTTTATTTTTAAAAAAGTAAACTCTTATTTGTATTAAAATTATATGATGATAATAATTATCGTTAACTAAATTGATATGATTTATTAAAAAAATTTTCTTCTTCAAATGTGATGAAATGACATGTTTACTTTTTTAAAGATTTTTGAAACATGAAAACTAAAAAAATTTTAAAGAACTTATTAGTGTTATTCTATTTTATAATCGATCTATTTATTGCCATTGATCGTTTTACTTTGTACTTTCTTATTTAGCTGCAGAATCCCTATAATTAAGGAATTTGGTTAGTAATGTTGTTTTATATATCAAAGTCTGTTAATAGTTTGTAATATTTTCAACATGTCAAATTCTATTAGTGGTGACTTAAAATTAAAAAGTCTACTTAAGTTTTTTTTAGAATGAATAAAGTGTTTGTTATGAGATTGCTAGCAAGTTGTTTATTGAATTAAAAAGGGACAATAGCTTCGCTAGTGCTCAACCTTTTGAGAGTTTTTCATTTTAATGCAAAACTTTTAAAACTTTTCAATTTATTGACTAAACTTCTAAATCTCATTCAACTTAGGACATAAGATTGATTCCTTCAGTTATTTGCTGACATAGTTAATAGAGTATGAACGTATATGCCATGTGAATTTCCACGTCAACATAAATAATAGAATTTCCATTGCCTAACCTTTTGTGTTTTGTTTTTTTTTTTCATTTTTAATGCCAAACTTTTAAAAATTTTCAATTTATTGACCAAACTTCTATTAGTTATGTGCCAAATTAGTTAACGTAGTATGGATGTATATGACATGTGGATCTCGATATGCAAAATATGCACATGTGTGCACTTAACCCATCCTAACCTAAAGTCGAGATCTACCTTTTTCTTAATGATAAAGTAATAGTAAACATGAAAGTGAAAAAAAAAAGTGAGAGCTCCTTCACTAAGACATTTAAATAAATAGTTGTGAGAAAATGAACTTAATTAGGAAATCTATATACTCGAAACAAAATCATCACATATGCATCAATATCATAGTAGTATAGAAGTGTTATAAAATAAAATCATAAAGAACACATGTTAGCAAGAGAATGGAGCATATTTAAGCTTGAGCATGAATTAAAAACAAAAAAAAAGGAAGAATGATAACATACCTAGAAGAGAGACTAAAGGCCTTTTATTATCAGGATAGTTAAGGTTAAATATGATGAGAGAAGAGCAGTGATTTAGGCTAGAAAAAAGTTTAATTATATAGGGAACCAAGTAGATGGGTCAAGACAAGTCTTTGGGTTTAAGTAAATGGACTAAGCCAAGACTTTGGTTTAAGTTGGGTCAAGTCTTAGGGTTTAAGTAAATGGACCAATTTAGGACTTTGGTTCAGGAAAATGGGCCAGGTTTAGTGTACCCATAGGTGTCCATATGTACACATTTTGCCACGTGGAGATCTATGAAGCATATACATCTATATTTTGTTAACTACATCAATAAGTAACTAGTAAAATTAACCATGTGGCCTAAATTAAAAGAATTTTAGAAGTTTGGTTATTAAATTAAAAAGTTTTAAAATTTTGGAAATGAAGTGAAAAATCTCAAAGATTAGGAATTGACAAATCTATTATCCTTATTGATGTGAAGATCCATATGGCATATGCATCCATATTTCTTTAACTATGTTAGTAAATAACTAATGGAATTAATCTTTTGAATTGAACTAATGGAATCAATTTTTTAAACTGAGATAAATGGGCTTTAGAAATTTGCTCATTAAATTGAAAAGTCTTAGAATTTTTACATTAAAGTGGAAAATATTTCAAAAGGTTAGGCACTGATAGATACATTATTCCAATTTTAAAAATGGTGTTACTATTTAACCTTCAATTCCCATCCTTGATAAGGAAATATATAATTGGTGGTATGTTCCAATGAGGGTATTTTTTTATTACTAAGAGCTATTAGGCATTTTGGAGAATGAGGTTACAAAGCTTACAAAAAAATCCAACTATTGCACCAAGAGACAGTTGCTATGAGAATAAGAAGGATAGGAGTGCATTGTTTTTTATTTATCAAGTAGTGAAAATTGAGATTTATGAAAAAAAAAATAAAAGGAGTAAAACAAAAAGGCTTGGGATACTTTGAAAAACTCATTAAAAGGAGTAGACAAAGTTAAAAAAGGGTGAGATTCCAAACCTTTGAGGCTTAAGTATGAATTTGTACAATTCAAATATATTAAAATTAATGATTACATTAACAAATAAATTGAAAACTCGTAGGGACACTTATAAAAAGCAGAGCAACGTTAAAAAGATTTTACTAATGCTTATACCTAAATTTAAACATATTGTGATAGAAATTGTAGAAGCTCATGAACAATGTATGAAGGATAAGTAAATTAAGAAGATGATGCACTTCAAAGTAATGTCTCTTCAAAAGGTATATAAGGTTATAAACCAATCACAAGTATAATGGATTTGATAATGAAGGATGAGGATGTGGTGGCCATCATAATAATAATAGAGGTCAAGGTAGTCACTATAATAAGTTTGATGGAAGCAATCAAAATAATGATCAAACATGGTTACATTTTTGTTATTAACATAACTTAAACCATAAAGGTTAGGGTTATGAATGTGGTAGAGGAAAGTATGATGAATCTAATATAGTGTTATTCTTATCATAAATGAGGCCATTATCCAATATAATGCATACGTAAGAAGAATAATCAGGAAGCTCATTATGTATAAGAAAGTAATGAAAGTGAAGAACATACTCTTTTAATTTTTAGCACAGTTAATTTAGTACCAAACTACCACACGTGGTTCCTCAACACTAGATATGCTAATCACATATGTGGCAAGAAAGAACTCTTAATTAAACTTGATGATTAAATTCACTCCAAAGTAAAATTGTTTTATAACAACACCATAACTTTCATGAGAAATGTGTATGTTTTCACTAAATTTAATAATGGAGATCACAAGTACATCTATGACGTTACATCTTTCAATGTACCAAACATGAAGAGTAATATTATCAGCTTGGTTTAACTACTTAAAAAGGGGTATGTTACATAGTTATGTGATTATTGATAAAAGGTAAATAGTACAATTTATTTCTATGCTATTACTTAACTTTTAACTATTTTTAGGTTTTATTAATGAACCTAGTTATGAAGTTGTAGATCACTATTATATTTAGAGGCTTAAACACTGACAAAGGAGTGATTTTAGGAGAAAAGGATAGAAGAAAAAAATCCTTTCAATAATGACACCATTCTAGTTTGTATGTGAACCTTCATTATGGTGTGAAGAAGAACTCAAAAGAATAAGGTGATGCACAATGACACCATTTTTCTCCCCAAACATTGTTGTTTTTGCATAGAGAAAGATAAGGGAGCAATATTCCTATATAATGGAGTCATTGTTCTATAGCTCAAGTGTCATTGTTGTCCCTAGAAGCTTGAGATTAAAAGAAGATTTTAAGCGTAATTAAGAAAAATCCATGTAAAAATTTATTAATTAGGGTTTATAATCCTAATAAGGAACCAAGTATAAAAGGATAAGAAAGATATCAGTAAGAGGCTTAAAATTCAGTTTTACATATTATTTTAAAAGCTAAGGTATGAAGAGAAGAGGAATTCCTCTGAGTTATGTTTTAAGGAGAAAAGGCAATTGGATTGGTGGATGAAAAGTCAAAAGTCTTAAAAAATAAGGAGAATCATTTTTATTAGCTTTCTATTTCTATACTGCTTATGTGCTCTTTAATTTTATTAATGTTAATTATTGATTGAGTAATTTTTTTATCTAGATAGGAAGATTTAAAGAATTCTATTAAATGGGATTGACATTTTTACATTCAATTTAAAAGATTTATTTTCTAACAAATTGTCTATGTTTTCTTTAAATGATTAGATTTTGATGTCAGAGAAAACATTTTAGTTAGATTACATAATTTATCCTAATATAAAGAAAATTTTGTAGGATTTAGAAACTAGATAACTTCAACCAATTGCATTCTTATTGTTCTTTATGTATTTTGGTTAGTTTAACTAATTTGTTGACTTAGTTACATAGCTTTAGCATTTAATTTCAAAACCAATTGTTATTGGGTTAAATAATAATTCAATATTTCAAACTATTATTCACTTAAATCCTTATGGGAATGACACTAAACTCATTAATATACTACAGGAATAATAAGTACATTTGCCTAAAGCTATGACGTATAAAAGTAGGTTGATTTTAAAATTAAACTCACACATCAAGTTTTTATTTTTATTTTCTAGGGATTGATTATGATATTAGGAGAATTTAGGATTATTAATATAACATTTTTATTTTTATTTTTTTGTTTCTTTATTTTGTTTCAATTTTTTAATCTATACATTTGATTGTTTTTCACTACTTATAGGTGCATTCTACAATGCATGACTAGAAGCTCAATTTTTGATCTTATTGAAGCTGAACATAAAATTGAGGGAGTAGCTTTTTAAGCACCTAGAGAAAGGCTTAAATAAGAAGGCGAAATGGAGTCAAGGCTATAAAATTTGTTAGAAATGACAGAGGAAAATAGACCAAGGTATACGTTTGACTATGCAAATCCATCTATTCATAGGACACGATAAAACATTACAAAATCATTAATAAATGTAAAAAATTTTGAGATTAAGCCTTATATCATCCAGAAGGTTTAGCAATTTATACAGTTTTAAGGATTGGCTAATGAATACATGCTCACATTGCCAATTTTCTAGAAATATTCGATACATTTAAGGTCAATGAAGTTTTAGATGATGTCATTCAGTTAATATTGTTTCCATTTTTTTAGGGATTCAGTGAAGCAATGACATTAAATTTATGCTTTCTTCTAAGTCTATCAAAGCCCTATCTATTCACAAATTGCCTATTATAAAAGGAATGGTAAAACTACTAGGACCCTTGAACTTAGGAGGCAATTTCTTTAAAAGGATAGAAAAACACTCTTCATTTATCCTCACAATTTCATATTCATCTAATTTTCTCTTCTTAGATAGAATATCCTTTAAAAATTTTGTGTGGTTAGTAATTTGTGTAAAGGCCTCAACAAATGGGATATTTTTATACAATTTCTTAAACATTTCCACGAACTTCCCAAATTGCCTATTTTAAATAACATTCTTTAGCCTTTAAGGATAAGGAATTCGAGACTTATATAGTTGTACATTTCAATCAATGAAAAGCCTACGAAGTTGCTCTTGCTCTTCATTTTCTACTTTCTTATCTTTTCCTCTTTCAATGGTCTTTCCTAACTCCCCCTCTTCTTTCTCTCTCTCCTTCTTTCCTAAGTCACCATTTGTTACCTCCTTACCTCTCCTAAGGGTAATAACCTTCACATATTCTCTCAGGTTAGGTTTAGTATTTCTAAGTAGTTGTCTAGGGGTACGCTCTCACATAAAACTAACTAAATGACTCACTTGGTTAGCTCAATCCCTAATTTGGCCTTGCATCTCCTACCTAGTCTCTTGAATGTATCTAAATATGATTTCATATATACTAAAAATCTCTTAAATAGGGGTATTGGATCTAAAACCAGGTGGAGGGTTCTTTTAAGGATTGGTTGATGGTTTGGTTAATTCTGATTCTTTCGTCATGAAAAATTAGGATGAATTCTCTAATCAGGATTATAAGTATTTGAAAGTGGGTCTCCTCTTTACCTATTAAAATTTCATAAGTACTGAGCTTGTTCAGGCTCCTAGGTGAAAAGGTCCCCTACTTAACAATCTAGAGACGAATGTGATATGCTACCACAACTCTCACAAACTCTAGGGCCTCTATACGAACTACTACCAACTTTTCTTTCTAAGTTCTCCAATTGCTTACTAAGGACCACCATTTGAACTATTAATGCTATTGTATCATTAATGACATGAGCTCATAATGGCCTCCTAGGATTTCTCTCATAATTATATTGAAAGCAATTGATCATCATTTCCTTAATTAACTTGAAAGCTTCATTCACATTTTTTATCGTTAGGTTTCCTCTTACTATGACATCTATCATGCTACGGGTAGATAGTATGAATCCAGTATAAATAATATCAACTTGATCACAAGTACTAAGCCTATAACTTGGGGCATTTAGAAAGAATTTACCTATATCTCTCCCACGCTTCATACAAACTCTGATTTTCATACTGGAAAAAGGAATATATTTGATTTTTAAAATTCTCCATCTTAGTAAATGGAAAGAATTTTGCTAAAAACATATTCATAAGGTCATTCCATGTTGTGATGGAACCATGTTAAAAAGTATTCAACCAAATCTTAGCCTTATCCATAAGATAAAAAGTGAATAGCTTGAGCTTAATTACATCATTAGACACACTTTGGCTTCTAAAGAGATCACATACATCAATAAAATTATGTGAATGGTCATTGGGATCTTGTAAAGATGAACTGCCAAACTAGGAAGACCTAATCATAGAAAGAATGCCACATAGAACCTCAAAATCATGAAAATATATCATAGGTCTAATAAAACAGCCTTAGGTATAGTTTTTGTTTCCTAATTTCAATTCCATCATAGCAGGTTCTCTATTTTTCTCCTAAGGTCTAGCAATTAGATGCACTTGATGTTCCACTTATAAAGGATGGGTTTTTTTTGGACTTTCTCCAAATGAACTATCTTTGGATTCTTTTTTTTATCTACGAATGATCCATTTAAGTTTAGAGTTTCCATGCAAGATCAAAATCAAATGAAATAAAAAAAGCTACAAATTAACCAAAAACACACAATAAAAAGCAAAGCAACTTTAAACAAAAACAAACAAAGCACTTTAAAGCAATATAAACAATATAAACAAACTCTAGAATAACCGAAGCTAATGTATTCCTAATATTCTAATTATGTTAATATCTCTACAAACGGTGCTAGAAAAGTTGTTGTTAGTTGTCTATTAAGATCAAATTATATAATTTAATTATCAATTTAAGCAATTAAAGCACAAACTTTCTTTAAAAACACAAAACCAATTAATTGGCAAGTATACCAGTCACAAGTATTAAATGGATTATTTTAAACTCGAATTATCATCCTACAAGTAAATAACTATGCAAGTACTAAGGCAATTAGAGTATAATTATCTAGAGACATCAAATTAAATGATTGAATTAACTAGGATTAACAAATTTAACTATAGGCTTCCAATTATATAAAGGAGACTAAATTGAATCTAAGGATTGCTTAATGAATTAAATGGCTAAAGATTTGCTTTTCAATGATCTAGATGGATTAATTAAGGATTAGAGGGCTTGTCCGAGGGTAATTTCACTAAATCAAGGCAAGGTTATGGTCAAATCAATACCTTTTCTCTAACTTTCCTAGTTTATGGTTTAGTCCACTTATAAATTTAAGAAGTAGGCTTCAAGTGTAAACAGCTTAACCTAAAATTCATATTTTTCATATTAAAACCCTCTTGATGAATCAATAAATGGTCATGTATTAATTAAAACCAAGTTACTTGATGATTTTTCAAATAAATTAAGTGATTGTTCCTTTACTTACCCCTTTTTTTATCTTTATCTTAAGTGTTCAATTTAAGACAATCTTTAAACACTCGAAATAAGTAGAGAACAACTCTCAATCACATACAAGCATACATTCAGATCATTTACTAGTCATTCCTCAGCCAAAATTTAACTTGGGCACTCATTTGAATTAAGAAATAAAGCATACTCATCATATTCGTTATATTATTGAACATATAAAAAAAGAGTGGATTTCTTAACCAAAAAAAGTTTAGAATACACCACAAATGGCTATAAACATGTATACAAGTCTAAAGCACTTGTATAAGTTGTTACAATCCTAAAAAACAAGTCAAATCTGCACAAAAAAAGAAGAAGAGAAGAACATAAGAAAAAGCTCCTAAACTTTAAGAGAATATGAAGTTTTGATCTCTTATATGTGGTTCTCTTTGTTCTCTCACGTGTTTTTGGCTTCAGATGACCAATGAATATCTCATATTCAAGTTGGATGCAAGTTGCATAAGTTACATCAAATCAGAGGAGGAGATCCAACTGAAAAAATCACAATAGGTACTTAAACGATATTTGAATTGGAGATAAACGACACCGTTGTACTACCCTTAACAAATGGAAAATTTGGAGAAAATTCTCTAACTCAAGAAAAATGTTGAGTGTTCATATTTAAACAGTGGCTTAGTAAGACAATCATTTTATTCTTGATTTCAAAATTTCAATAGAATTTTCTCCAGATTTTCCACTTTTTAAGCTTCTAACTGCAATATAAACATTTCTAGAAGTAATCTATACAATTTAACATCAAATTGGGAGCAATGTCCTTTAAATCATTATCAAAATCATATGAAAAAGCAATAAACTCATAAGCTAACGTCTAACTCCTCAAATTGATTCTAGGTGTTCTCCAATTCCAAAAGTGCAAAAATGCCTATTAACATCCTATAAAACATAAACAATCATAATAGAGTATTTAAGTAACATCTTATTTCAATAATTAATAAAATATACACCTAAGTCACATGAAGTCATGCCTCAAACTTAAGATGGTCATGCTAAAAACATGACTAAAAGATGTATAATTTGGGTATTATCACTAGGTTAGTTGTTAAATTGTATAACCAAGAAGAAAGGTATAAATTATGATAAAACCTTTGCACCTATCTCTAAGTTAGAAGCAATTAGACTTTTACTTGCATTTGCATCATTTATGGATTTCAAAAATTTTCAAATGGTTGTTAGAAGTGTATTATTAAATGTTTTTATTCAATAAGAGGTATGTGTAAAAAAATTCCCTAATTTTGAAAGTTGTGATGCACTTGATAACATTTTTAAACTACCCAAAGAATTTTACAGTTTAGAACAACCACCTAGGGCTTAATATGGTAGGTTAAGTGATTTTCCTTTCAAAATTTGCTTTATTAAAGGAAATTTAATACAATATTATTTATTAAGATGGATAAAGATGATATTTTTATTGTTCAAATATATATGGACATTTTTTGTTACTAATGATTGTTTTCATGAAGAGTTTCTAAAGTGAGCATATTGGCTTAATTAAAAATTTTCTTTGGGCTCAAAATCCAACAATTGAATGAAGGCATCTTTATTAATCAAGCTGAGGAAACTAAGGAGTTGCTCAAGCATTTTGGAATAAACGAAGTCAAACCCCTATGTACCCCATGCTCACATCAATAATGTTAAACAAGGATGAGGAATAGTAGATGTGAAACATTATCAAGATATGATTAAAAGTTTATTATATCTTATTACCAGTAAACTCGACATAATGCTTAGTGTAGGTTTATATGCTAGGTTTTAAACAAGTCCTAGGGAATCACATTTATTAGCCGAGAAATACATCCATAGATATTTATACTTAGGTCTTTAGTATCCTATAAACACATTTTTGGATTTAGTTAGGTATTTAGAAGCAAAATATGTGGGTAGTTTGATAGATAGGAAGAGTAAATCTAGTGCATGTCAATTTTTAACGAATGCATTACTTTCAAAGTTTAGCAAGAAATATAATTCAATATATTTGCATATTATGGTCGATAATTATTGTACACAAATTTTGTAACTTAGACAATAACTTAGGGATTATGGGATTAAACTTAACAAGATACTTATTAGGTGTGATAATACAAGTGCAATTTTCTTATTTAAAAATACCATTCAACATTTTAGGATAAAGAAGTTAGAAATTTGATATCATTTTATTATAGACCATTAAGGAGATTGAATTAGAATTATTTGATACAATGGATCAATTAGCTGACATTTTTACTAAACTAATGAATGAGGATAGGCTTTGTATGATTAGAAGAGTGCCAGACATGATAGATGGTAATTCTCTATGATATTTGTTTGTTTGT
Source organism: Pinacopodium congolense (assembly GCA_028565735.1). Taxonomy (NCBI): domain Eukaryota; kingdom Viridiplantae; phylum Streptophyta; class Magnoliopsida; order Malpighiales; family Erythroxylaceae; genus Pinacopodium; species Pinacopodium congolense. Next base: position 12,931 of record JAOXYD010142396.1, read on the forward strand.
GTATCTTATCATTTTTATTTTTTTATTTTTTATGATTCCAAAAGGGGAGAGTAAGATCTAATATTATGTATTACTTAGGAGGAGTTTAACTTTTAAATGAATATAATGCATAAATTTAGGGGGAATCATGGACCTTAATTAATTTAGACAGAATTTGTAAATTTTTTTAGTAAAAGTTATGTTTGAGTCTATATAATTTGAGTTTATTGTACTTGAGTCTATATAGTTTGAATTTATTGAAGTTATTACTATAATTAAGATTACTTTAGTGATAGTAAGTAAAATTTGATAATGTTCAGTTTTGGATAAGTAATTATGATACTGTTATGACATTATGTTTGAAATATGGTTATTTTATGCTACTTTTGGTATTATATAAAGGGAAGTACTTTTGCACAATGTTTAACTAGTATTAAGTAATTTTTAAGTGGTATTAGAAAAATTAGTGTTTGCTTTAGTTTTGTGATTTACAATATCACTTAGTTTTGTAATCATCAAAAAGGAGAAGATTATTGAACCAACGAAGTTTCCACCTAGTTTTGATAATGACAAAACAATCTAAGTACTAGTGACTTTGTTGTGTTTACGGTTTTGGAAAGATAGGTATGTTGATAAGGTGTTAAAAAGATGTGTTTTGGAATCCTAGAGTTTAGATGGAGCATATGAAGAACAAATGAAAAGACACTAGCTTAAAGACCAAGATAATGATTTGGATAGGTTCTATATTATATTTTGATATAGTCTTACTTGGTCTTATCACTATGTTTAAGGGGCCCAAATAACACATAATTGCATTCATGAATAGTTTATGCATATAAGTTGGTTAATTAAGAGAAAATGTGTGGAAATTTGTTTTAAAATAATCTTCTTGATGCATTAAAAATAATTTTGATAAGTTTTTTTATGTTTGTGTATGTTAAAAAGGTATTGGTAATTGTTATGAGTTGATTTCAATGTGTTTAAATGTATTTTAAAGAGTAAAAAACCAATCTATATAAGGAGTGGTCGACCAAGGTTTAACTGGTTGACCAATGTTCAAAATTTTGGCAGATTGGTCGACCAAGCAAGAATTGTGTTCCAATGTTTAGAACATAACAATGAAATAGCATCGATGAATTGTAATAATATAGAATGACTATAAATGGCTAGTTGGATGAATATTATAAATAGGTGCACTGAGTAGGGTGTAATGTATAAAAGAGTTGTGTAAGAATTATACAAGAGATTTGAGTCATTTTGAGTAATTGTTTGTGGAGTTTTGTTTAGTTTTATACAGTTTTTTTTCTAAAGTTTATAAGTTTGGTTTTATATCATCTTTTAAGTGATTTTGTGAGCCTCTTTAAATGCTTTGTATGTCAAGTAAGATATTTTTCAAGTTTATTTTTAAAGGGTTTTTATTTGTTAAATTGAAAAGTTGTAAAGGTTACATTAAAGCCTTTGAAAAAGGGATCAAGAGTTGTACAAGTAACATTTTGAGATAGTGAAATACATAATAAGGTATTGGAGAGTAGATGTGAGAACAAGGTTAAACATTGAACAACTATAAATTTGGTTTGTACCCTTTTACCCTACTTTTTTAATTTCAAAATTTTTTTGTTACATATTATTTTATATTATTTATTGAATTGTTTATTAAGCTTCCACCAAAGTTTAGTGGGATTATGTAATTAAGTATAACTGACTTAGAAAAATTTAGAAAAACTAATTCACCCCCTTCCCCCTCTTAGGTGTCATTTAGGACCAACAACAATAAATGCAGCTCAGATTGGAGAAACAACCAACTTGCCTGATTCCTCACCCATCAAAAGTGTTTCTAAGGAGTAATACACAAAGCTTATATCACTATCAAACCTAGAGGTGAATGTAAATAGTGACCCAATAGCCAACTTTGCTTGTAAGGACATTTCTTTAGCCAATGAAACCTTTAAATCGATTCTTGATTCAAGTACCACTAATCACATGACTTGTCAAAAGAGTGTCTTACATGATGAAATATAGAATGCTTCTATTTATCTTATTAAAATCTCTAATGATTTCCTTATTTTTATCAAATCACATGGAGATATGATCATTAGTCAGACACCACCTTAAACCACATCCTTTACCTACCTTCCTTTTCTTATAATCTTATATCTATAAGTAAATTAACCAAGCTTCTAAACTAAGCTGCTCATTTTTTCGCTTCCTTTTGTACTTTGCAATACCTAGCCATGAGGAAGCTGAATGGAATGGGTTAGCTTTCAAATGGTCTTTATTATTTTGGTGCACTTAACATCACCATGCTTTCAACCAACTTTGCCCATAAACTCCCTTTGTTCTTTGGCACCAACGACGTAGTATAGTTTAAAATTTTCCACCATAAATAACTTTTCCATCTGTTATGATGCTTGCCATCATACTAAACAGGTTCATCATCCCTTTCCTATTAATTATACTAAAACTCAAAATGCTTTTGAATTAATTCATTATGATGTTTATGACCCTTATTAAACCCCTCATTATGTCTTAAATATCTTTGATGATTTTACTAGAATTACATAGGTTTACTTAATGAAGAGGGAGGATCAAGTCTATCGTTTATTAACATCCTTTATTACTATGATCCATAAACAATTTAGTTATCATGTTAAAAAATTCAAAGAGATAATGCAACTAAGTTTACAATCTATAAATTCCAACACTTTTATCAAAAAAATGGTATCTTTACTCAATTCTCTTATGTCTCCACTCTTAAAAAGTATGGGGTTATCTACCAAAAACACAAACATCCTCTTGAAGTTGCAAGAGCTTTATGATTTCAAATTAAAATACCTATTAATTTTTTTGGTGAGCATATTTTGACCATGGCCTAGTTAATTAGTTATACTCCTACACCTCTCTTTCCTAGTACAAGTATTTATGAAGTTTCAGTTTCTCATAAAACAAAATACTTACACCTTCGGGTTTTTGGTTGCCTTTGTTATGCCTCTTTTATTCCCAAGTAAAAGGATAAATTTGGCTACAAAGCAATCACTTATCCTTTTATTGGCTATCCTCATGGTCAAAAGGGATATAAAAGTTATGAATTAATGACTTATAAGATTTTTATTTCTCATGATGTCATTTTTTACGATGACATATTTCCATTTTGACTTCAATCATCAATATACAATCATGAAGAATCTTTTGAGACATTTATACCCTTACCTATTCCTAAACCTAATTTAACAGATGTTCATCATCACTCTACTTTACATCTAAATCCTACTGAACACACTTTCCTAACCTTTGAAACAAATTCTACCCCAACCTAATGAGACACCAATGACCACCTATCTTATTGTTAATCAAACACCTAAACCTCCCACTGAACCCAATTGTCTTACTTGTAAGAGGAAACTCCTACATAACTTTAAAGATTTTTATGATGATTTACTTGGAAATAATAAAGATTCTTTATCCATATACTTCAAAGGAGTTTCCTTAGGCACTCCTCATCTCCTATCTCACTATCTTTCTTAGTATAAATTTTCTCCACTGCATATTTTTTTATCTTGTAGCCATCACTTAAAATGATGAGCCAACCTCTTATTCACAATCTATCAAAGATATCAAATGGAAAAAAGCTATGACAAATAAACTTAAAGGACTTGAAAAGAATCACACTTAGACATTAGAGAAATTAACCTAAAAAAGAAAGCTGTTGGGTGCAAATAAGAATACTAAATCAAATATAGCTCTAATAATAAAATTAAACAATTCAGGGTGCATTTTTTGGCTAAGGGATATAAGCAAGTTGAACATCTTGACTATACATAAATCATTGCACCAGTTACAGAGCTAACCACTATTAAGACTCTTTTAACTGTAATTGCTACAAAAATAATGGACACACCACTAACATGATGTCCATAATGTTCTTTTCATCATGATCTAGATAATAAGTAAACATAAAGACCCCACTTAATTATCTTTCATCCAGTGATAATCATGTTTGTAGACAACATAAGTCTTCATATGTTTTGAAACAAGCCTCTCGAAAATAGTTTGACAATTTCTCCACTACCATTCTTCAATATTGTCTCATTCAATCTAAGGCTAACTGCTTCTTATTTCTTTGTCATAAAGGAAGATCCTTTAATTTAATTTTTGTTTATGTGGATAATGTTATTATTGCCACCAATGACGATGCATGTCTCTTCACCCTTGAACAATATTTAGAAGCTTGGTTTCCCATAAAAGATCTTAGTATACTAAAATACTTTGTTAGGCTTGAAGCTCCTTACTTAATTTAGTGAATTGTTCATTCATAATGGAAGTACACCCTAACCATTTTACAAAAGGAAAGTGTGCTTACTTTTAACCCATCTCATTTTCCTATTGGACAAAACCATAAACTAACTACTGATGATAGTTCCTATCAACATTTAATTGGGAATTTATTGTACTTGACTATTACAAGACTTAACTTCTATTACTTATTGAGGTTTGCTTATACTATATTTTTAATCAATTTTAACTTAGGCCAACTCTTGGCAACTATACTTATCACAAGTAATACAATGGATTCTAAATTAAGTCCAGTGATTATTTGCATGAAGATTTATTGTAATTACTAAGTCAACTAGTGTATAATTATCTAGGGAAGCTAATGAAATGTGATAAACTAAATTAAACTACTAAATTAAATAAAATACTTAATTATTAGAAAATTTCATGAGAAGCGATTAAAGGATTACCAATATCAAATTTATAACTAGGGATTCAAGTTTTAATGGGTCAATTGAGTCTAGAAATTATTATATGTTTGGATTAAGAGTATCTTCTCTAATTCAAAATAGTTTTGGTTAAGTCAATTTCTTATTTCTATTAGTCATATTCCATTATTTTCTTATTTAATAAATTTAGGTAATAGGCTTAAATTTCATGAAGTTTAATATTAAAATTCCATTCTAGAATTAAGACCCTCATAATTAACTAACATTTGATTATTAATTGATTTAAGTTGTGTTTTTTACTAGTTTTTCCAATAACTAAAGTAAATTTCTAATCCTTAATTATCTACGAATTTATTCTAGTTGTTCAATCTATTATAAATGATTAAGAACTCAAATATATAAAGATCTGCACATAATTTGGTAAATAAAACTAAATTAATCTATCTATAGCTATTTAAAAAATTAGTTATTCATGTTATCAATGAACGCAAATATTAAGTCATGAAACACATATCTATTGAATAAAAAAAAGAGTTAGATATAATGAATTAAAGAGTACAGAAAAGCACCTAAAATATTGCTATCCCAATTATAACTCCAGCTCTGATCCTTTATTCTACTCCTTGGAACCTTGATATTCCTAATATCTCTAATATAAGATTGAGAGTAAACTAAAAGAGAATCTAAACTATATGACTAATCCTTAAAAGACTGTTTATATTCTTATAAAATTATATTTATATACTACCTCTTTAGGTTTTAGGTTTGTATGGTGATGAATGGCAAAAATTATGCTTGAAATTTATGCTGGAACATGCCATCAGAGACTACAATAGCTTTTGAAATTATTGGTGAACAACGTCAATCATAACCTACATTATTCTTTTATCTACGAAGTGGTTTTCAACAATAGTTTGCTTGCTCTATAATGGCAATGTTAAAGATCACATTGCACTTCTAATTTTGAATTAGATTACAATAGTGGTTTAAATGGACATCAACGATGCTATTAAAGATAGTCATTGATCTTTTGGAAAATTCATCCAAACTTTATCCTTTTCACACAAAAAACTTAAGCATGAACTATCATTTTAACCAAAAAACACATACATTAAGCCCTTTCACATTACAATAGAAGTGAAAACATGTCAAATCATATCTTAAATACTTATATATTACACCTCAATAAATTTCCTTACATTTGAACTATTGTCTGTCCTTAAACAATTTATCTTAACATTCATTCAAAAATTTTCCTAATAGTTGTCGAATGTCAATCATGATACTTTAACTAAACTCAATGTAACTAACATACCTAATATATCCTAATTCACTTTTAATTATGGAGTTGCAACTTGATTATACCATGTAGTTAAGTCAACTTTTATACATCATATCAAACCTTGAAAAATTCATATGAATAATCATGCAAATTCTCTTAGGGTAATTCAATCACAAATGAGTTTTATGCCCCATCATGCCTTAACCTAATTATTTTTACATTTAACTTGGACAAGTGTGTTTTATGCTTTATCTTGTCCCCACAATTGCATTTTATGCTCCATTTGCTTTTTTCATACACTTTCATACTTTTATTCGATTTCAATTTGATTTAATCAATTTTAAAAATAAAAATTTTAAATTTTACCAAAATTATTTAAATTGAACCCTTTATTAAAATTAACGTAAATTTTGATATCAAATTTCACCAAAATTTAATAAACATGTATAAAGTGTCAACCATATACATAATTCATTCCATAGTTGAAAAAATTCATAATCAATCCCAATTATACTAGCTATATTAAACAAATTAAAGCACATTAATTAACACTTAGTTAACCATTAAAAATTTTCATGAAATATCAAATAAATCATAATTGGATTCACTGTGTAATTAGAATTGTTTCTTAAGGGGATGTTTAGTTAAGTTGTGGATTGTGATTTTGTATTGTGGTTGTTGTATTTTTGTGTTGGTAATTGTGTTTTTTTATCGATTTATGTGATGTATTAGTGTGTTTTCTTTATCGATTTTTGTGTTTAGAAAAACAGAAAACCAAAACCACAGATAAAAGCCAAAGTAAACAAGGCCTAATTCTTTTCTCCAAACTTCGGATAAACATTGTCCCCAGTGTTCAAAAATGAAATTAATTACATAATAAAAGAGATAAAGAAACAAGAATCCTTCTTTGAAATGATTAAGTTGTATGTTTCCTTTTCTTTTTTTCCTTTAAATGAAAGAAAAAGTTGTACAACCAATTGAAAAACAAAGCAAAAGAAAATGAAAATGCACAAGAGATAAAAATTAATAAAACTCAAATATTATTAATAATGATGACAAAATATAACATAATTGAGCAAAAAAAAAACATGTTCAATCACAAATATCCCTCCCAATTACTATATCTCAAATCCTTAGTTCTTATATGGTCCCACAACTGACTTATCTTACTCTCTAGCCTTAGTAGTGTATCAATAATGGCACTCGTGAGTGGCTTGAAGGGTATGAAGATAGAGGAGCCCATATCGGGTGAAGGATGTGGAATGGGAGGTGCAAGCTTAGTGGGTGCCTCATCATAAGTCTCATCTTTACTATCCTTCTTATTAAGGCTAGGACTAAAGGCTAACAGATCCTCTAATCTTTATCAGTGCTCAATGGATGCCTCTATAGGTTGTGCCACTATCCTTTAAATGAATATACTTTTATAACTTTAGTAAATAGTAAGAAAAAATGGAGGCACCTGGTGGATGAGCATGAACCTCTCTCTTGAAACTAACACCTAGGTCCCCAAAATTACTCATCAGGAGGCACAAGAAGTATAAATGTTTATTCTAACATTGAACCGAACCACATTGCACATGTGAGGAATAATCAAACTAGCTAGTGCAATACCATTCAAGATGCCTAGCCCATAAAACATTCTACATAAGATGTAGGTATCTATAAATTGCATCTCATTCAGACTGCTTGTCTTTGGTATGACATTGGCATTAAGTATGAAAATAATGATTCTCTCATAAGCTCTTAGCCAATAGGACAAGAATGTTCTAAAGTTGGTGGTTTTGTTTAACCTCAAAATGTTAGAAGCAAATCTGATAGAAAAATCTAGATCAGAGGTGACTGTATCCTTGTAAAGGGCAAGCATTTGCTACTCATACACATTTCCTTCATCTAGTACTCCTAATAATGATGATAAGTATGATCTAGTAAGGGTTATAGGTTTACCCTTAATGAAAATCTAATCTTTAAAATATTAGCCTCCTTTTTTTACTCGATGTTCGTGTAGAACTCTCGAATTTAATCGGGATAATAAAGCCCATCTAGATATAATACCAACTCCCATATAAGTGCTTAAAAGGTTCAAAAAAGTTAGAAATCTACCTTTACATTAGGTGTTATCGTGCACTTTACTATAATGTCATTCCTATTATGAGCCTCAAATCACTCATATGGTCTACTGAAGTAAATTGTGAACCATCATACATGAGGCACTTTCTTGAACTTAATGTCAATAATAATCACAATGCCTTCAAACTGGAAATACTAACAAAGTAGACTAGGTAAAGTGTTAGAATATCCCTTATAAACTCACCTAAATATTTCTTGATAATTACTAGAATATTCTCATTGTCAGTAAATTATTCCTTTACTGGTAATAATGAATTAGATTTGGAATTAAATTGTAGATCTATGGATGAAGAATCTAAAAGAGTGAAAATTTCTTCCAAAACTATAAGAAAACTAACAAAACTTAAAGGAAAAGCACACAATAGTAATAATAGGGGAAACTTTTTAGGAAAGAGGCAAAAAATAAAAAGAGAGGTAATTTTTAAGAAGATAAGATCGTTAAAATGATGTTAGGGCAAAGTAAATCGAAAAGTCAAACAGTTTTGAACAAAGAAGAATAATGGTATTGTATAAAGGTGGCTATAGGGATCAATAGTGGAAGGGGAAGAAGGGAAAAAGAGAAAAAATAGATTAGGGTTAGCCGAAATAGTGTTATTTATAGGTATGAACCACGCTTTAACAGCAGTCCGGATAAACTACAAGAACACCATTTTAAGGGGCTATTAATGTTCTTAATTCATGCTATAACAATACACAATGGTGTCATTGGAATGGGTCATTAATGATCTATCTAGTGATTTTAACATGATTTTGACTCCCTAATTTGTCAATAAATATCCCTAGTTTATGGATCGTCTAAGAATTACATTATTGTACACCTATATTTACTTAAATATATTAACATAAAACAATACAGTTAAGGAAATCAATTAACTCAAAAGATGAAAAGATAAGAAAACCAAATTATTAGTTGAGTTAACTCTCAATAAGTGTTGCTTTTAAAATTTTTAGATAGATGATCCCATTAAGATGTTATGGCGGCTTTAGATTGCCCATCATTAATGCCATCATTTTATTCAAAGTAATCAAATGTGTAGATGTGTTAATTGAAATATGGGACTATAATTGGATCGGGTTCCCTGCTGTTTCATAAAAGATTAGTTCCTTAGATTTGAATTTCACCTTACTTACATTACAAAAACCACAACTTTTAAGCTTATTGGTTCTTACTCTAATAAAATTGTAAAAGCCAATCATGAAAGAAGAATTTGGCACGTTAAAGATGTTGAATACTATTTCCTCATTCTAGGGTTTTAAAATAAGCTTTCCTTTATAGACATCCACTATAACTTCAACTACGACCATAAATGGTCTACGTAAAATGATTTGTACATCTTTGTCTTCATTCATATCCAAGACTAAAAAATCTATGGGAAAAATAAATTTATCAATCTTTACTAACACATATTATATGATTCCACTAAGATATATAACAAACCTATTAATTAATTGAAACAAGACCATAATGGTCTTAGGCTCCTCTAGACCTAACCTTTTAAAAATAGACATATGGTGTCAAATTTATACTAGCTCCAAGATCCATCAAAAATCCAGTCTATTTGTAAGTTTCCTATGATGCATAGCATTGTTAAGCTTCATAGGTCTTTAAGTTTAAGGGGTAACTTCCTTAACAAGATCATAAAGTACTCCTCATTCAACTTAATAATCTCATATTCTTCAAACTTTGCCTTGTTTGAAAAAATATCCTTTAAGAACTTGGCATATGAAGGTATTTGAGAAGTGCCTTAATAAACAGGATATTTACATATAACTTCTTTAAAACGTGTAAAAATTTCTTAAATTTCTAACTTAAAAAAGTCCCAAATTAGTTGTTGTTAAGAGTCAATTTGCATGTCTTACTTTGCCTTGTTTGAAAAAATTTCCTTTAAGAACTTGGCATATGAAGGTATTTGAGAAGTGCCTCAATAAATAGGATATTTACATGTAACTTTTTTAAAATGTGTAAAAATTTCTTAAATTGCTAACTTAAAAAAGTCCCAAATTAGTTGTTGTTAGGAGTCAATTTGCATGTGTTACTTTGCCTTGTTTGAAAAAATTTCCTTTAAGAACTTGGCATATGAAAGTATTTGAGAAGTGCCTCAATAAACAAGATATTTACATGTAACTTCTTTAAAATGTGTAAAAATTTCTTAAATTGCTAACTTAAAAAAGTCCCAAGTTAGTTGTTGTAAGGAGTCAATTTGCATGTGTTTTTCATAGATAATTTTGATGTTTTAACCCCTAAATTCATGATTATATGTTTAATTTTTAATTTGAAATATTTAATTTGTAAGAATTGGATCTTATTTGATGAATGATGAAGATTGGAACAAGAAAGAAGCCCAAAAATAGCAAAAATAGGGTTGTTTAAGACTAATACATAGGACTGGACAAACCCCCGTATTGATCCCAAAGACCCTCATATTTATTGGGCTATACAAGACCGATACGGAAGGCTTAAGATGTCATATTGCCTCGAGTCAACCCATCGTATTGGTAGTTAGATAGCATATCCTCTCCAAATATCCAATATTGTGGTCTAGGACCAATACGTGAGTTTAGACATACCCCCGTATTGGTTCCTAAGAACCCTGTATTCATTCGGCTGCACAACATCAATACGGCGGGCTCAAAGTGCCATATTGCCTCAAGTTAATCTATCATATTAGTAGTCAGACAGTATATCCTCTCTAAATATAAAATATTGTGGTAGTGACATGTTCTTCATTAATTTTCCTTGTCTGCAAATGCAAGTGGGAGGTTGTTGGAGCTATAAAACAGACAAAAAACACAGATGCATAGGGGAATTAAGAGAAATCATATCTAAAATTGAGAGAGAAGCTCTCCCTTCTCTTCATTGTGTTCTAAGTAGTTCATAGGCTTTAAACACTTTTTTCTCGAATTTAATGTTGTTTTCTAAATTTTTGGACATTGGAGCTTGTTATTAAGACTCATCTATGAGTCTAAAAATCATTTTAAGGGAGTTTCTTAACTCAGATTATCACTTCAATTACTACATTTTTTGGATTTATCAAAGTTCTCATATTTATGCTTAGATCTTCAACTATTCTTTGATTTTTCTGCTAATTTATGTTAATCCAGAGCTGTGGTGAAGTCAAGATCAAGTTAAGGAGACTATGAATCTCCTAAGAGCTTCTCTTGGTTATTTTGCAACTCCTAATCTTTATTTTATAGCTCATATTTTTTTTGTCAAGACATAATGCTTAAGTTGTATGTTTTCTATGTTTTGATCAAAATGTGTGGTTAAATCATTTTTATTGCTAAGGATTGGTGTATTTATAATTTAAGAGAGCTTAAAGACATATTATAGGGGATGAGGAAGCTCCTCCCCTGTTACTCAATTTTGTGGTGAGATCCGAGTTTTGTACTTG
>JAOXYD010142417.1:0-10701 GCA_028565735.1 Pinacopodium congolense
ATTCTTTTGTTTTTGCTTAAAATATTCTTAGAACCTAATTCACCCCCCTCTTAGGTCATTTAGGACCAACAATGATCTATATAAGTGTCTAGATATTTAGTATTATGCACAAGGAAGTGGTTTTCCTATATATAACAACCATATGTGTTAATTAGATTATACCAGTTATATTCAATTGCATGAATTACATTTAGAGGTCCAAGTAAATTTTAACCATCCTTATTATTTTAAGTTCCTAAGTAACTTACTTTAGGTCAAGTAACAATTCAAGTGTATGAGTGTTAATGGGTAATTTGAATGGTTTTTAATGCATAATAGGTAGAGTTATCGTGAGCTCGCCAAATAATAAAATACTTAACCACCGAACTATGTAGTAGGGTGAGTTAAGGTTGAGAACACAAGGAGATGGGGAGCAAATGCTATTTCTAATGATGTAAAAAAAAATCAAAAACCCTTAGATGCAAAGAGAACTAACATAGTTAAGATGCAATAAAAACAATAAAAAGGAAAAACACCAAGTAATAGACGATAAGACTACAAAAATAATAAAGAATTAGGTCAAAGGTATCATCTGAATTTTGGGATTACTATTGATCCTCAAATTTAGATAAAAGGCGCTTTAACCAAGGTGTTAGCTTGTAGGATCAAACAAGCTCTCAAACCCTCAGTTCCTCTAACTTACGAAAATCTAATAGGCTTTAAAAATACCTCTATCTTTATTGTAACCTAGAACAAGCTCTCTAAGTTTAATAGTGAACACACATTAGGGGATAAGGAACGATTAACTTAGACCACTAGCACACAAGCTCAAAAAGTGTAACCTAAAGGTATGAAACACTAGACTAGTTAGCTAAGTATGTTAATAAATCTAACTAGCTTATTGCTACTATTGGAAATTGCTAAGGACAATTACCTATCAGATGCTTAATACTAGCATTCAAATTAGGAAATTATCTAAAGGGTAATCAAGCCTAGAAGAAACTCCTAATTCATGTCATTTAACAAAAGTCCCAAACCAACCTAAGCTTAAAAGCACCAAATCAATACAATCTCAATCACATTCTCATAATTAATTATCCTTTCATCCCTCTTATACCTTCAAACCATTAGGAATTTAGCCACACATACTTAAATCAAATAAAAAAAATATTAATAAACATAATCCATACTCTATTAAATAAAACTAAGGCTTGAAAATTGAAAATAAAATCTCCATTCATATTTATATAAACATGGTTCCATACAATGTCAAGAGATTCAAATATAAAGCTTATAAATGATAACCCAAACATTACAACTAGGAAAGCATTAAACTAAAGAACTAAATTTTAAAGCATTCAGAAATACTACAAAAACAATCAGAAATGAAAAGAAAAAACTAAAGCAAATGAAAGACGTGAACAAAAGGAAGGAATAGTGTAAGCAAAATGGAAAAAAACCAAGGAAACTCCAAATAAAATGCTCCTACTACCGTCACTTTAATGGAGAGCTCCTCTCTTCTTAACTGTTTTTTGCTCCAACCGTCACTTGCTAAGGAAACCTCCACCCTATTAAATTTTTTTAAAAACTTTTTATACTCATTCTCCTCTCAAGGGCTACATGCCTTCACCTTTCAAGAAAAAGCCTTTTTCCTCTTTTTAAACTTTTGTTTGGCTCCTGGAAATCTTTTAAATCTTTTCTTTTTATGTCTTAAAATAGGAAGACACATGTCCTCCCATCTTAAAAGCCTCTAAGCTTTCTTCTTCTTCTTTTTTTTCTAATGCCTCCTCTCTTGAAAGCTTTTATGTTGTAAAAGGGGTAAGTCACGTGTGAATGTGACTTGGCCCTTTTAAATTTTCTTTTTTTTTCTTTTTGGTCCATAGTTAAGGTAACCTTTAGCTTTTTGCTCCCAAATCGATTCTATCTTCTCATTTCTTAATCTAGAATTCATGTAAAAGGGAGTAACTTGTTGATTAAGATAATATAACATAAATTAAGCATTTTTTTTACAAATAATAAGAATGAAATTAAGTGAATTGCATACAAAAATATGATAAAACCCATTCCCATCAATAAACATATAGTATTTTTACCTGTTAAATGCATAAATTATATCATTTAAAAACTATTTTTACTAAATTTCATGTTTGGGATGATCTTGAAGCTTATCGATTGGAATTAGTGAAAAATGAAGCACAAAGGAGCAAGATGGGTGTTTTACGGAAGATTAGCAGTAGTTTTTAGAATTGATCAATGGTATCTTTGTTTTCTAGATAACCTCTACTAAAGCTCAAAATCGAGAGATAAATGTTGGGTGTTGAAAGGCATCATTTTCTAGATATTTAACCATTATTGAAGTTATGGAAATAGAAAAAATCCATAGTTTTGACATGATGAATTGACTTTTATGACCCCATTTTATTCCAGAATAGCAGTGAACCCTAGCAGCCACATTGGTACTATGTAAACAATTATTTTCATCACTTTTCAATAATTAGACATTAGGGATTTAGATCAACATTCATCTTCGTTAGGGTTTTCTCTTATTTTCTTCTCCATCTTTTATTCTCTTATGATTTAGACTATAGGGAGCATTCAAGTGGTGAAAACATCAAGAAATATTCAAAGAGTGATCATCACTTTGTTAATTTTTTATATTTTTCATTTTTACATTTGTATTGACTCCATTCCTTTATTTCATTCAATGAATATCCAATTTATGCCTTTATTTTAGTTTTAATTTATGAATGTGTGTTTTTAATTTGTTTTGGCTAAGGTTAAATGATTAAATGGCTTATGAATAGATTGGATGGATGGTTTTTACTTTGATTGGGTGCTTATTTCATTGAGCTTAGCTTGACCACCTAAGTTACAGTTTCGGTTTTATGAAAATCCTTGGTAATTATATTTTAATTATTAGAAAATCATTTGGGTAATATAATTGAATCTAAAAGTAGACCAATTTTAGAGACATTTTTTAGGATTCCTAGATTTAATGAACTTGTACTTAGACTTCTTACAATTCATGCCTTTTATTCCAAGTTATTTATGGATTAAGTGGATAATTTGAGTTTAAAAGAGAAATGATTTTTCCAAGGGCATTGGTTATGTCTTGTTTTAGTGAAGTAGGTCCTAAATCATTCAATCACCTGTAGTTTAAGTGATTAACTTATTGAAAATCTAAAGCCTTAGCTAGTCTTTATCATTGGAAAATCATCTTCGTAATTTGGAAATAGATTGTGTTTCTAGTATTTCGTCAATTATTTAGTTTTAATTTATCATTAATCAAATCTTGATCATTTGAAAAATTAAACATCATGCCTTAATTATAAATCTTCTAGGCATGATTTCATAATGATTATTGTAGACTTAAGAGGTAATTCCATGTAATTTCGGTGCGCATTTGATTAATTCTAGAATAAGATGTTGCTTATATTGATTTTCATAATTGTTTATGCTATGAAGGCCTTTATGAACATTTTAATGCACTCTTGAACTTATAATAGATGAGGAATCAATTTGAAGAATTAGAGCATCAAGTTATGAAGTCCTACACCAAATATCAAGGCCATAGGACATTCCTTGAAGAGTGCATTAATAGAACAAATAAGATGAAATAAGTGATAACTGAACTATAGGTGAATTTTATGAACAATTAGATGCACTTATGGAGTTAGAATTAATGAGTAATTAATTTGGTGTGCAAGAAAATCATGTAACCACACAAAATTTCATGGCAAAAGGATGAGTAGAGAAGAAGTTATAGCAAAAAGACTAACAAGAGTATAAAACTAGAAAAGCTATCAAAGGAGAAGAAAATAGAGAACTCGGGCAAACTTCCAGGTCACAATTATGGCTTAACTCATGATTGTGATAGGAGAAATTTTTGTGATCCCTTTATGGAACCTAAGAGGGGGGTGAGTTAGGTGTTTAAAAATTTTTCTTCTAAGATATACAACTTAAGTTTATCAATTTATTCTAAATGAGGAAGCTACAATAATTCTAATTTTCCAAATTAAATAATAATAATAATTTAAAATAATTGTAAAAATTAAAACAATAAGGGAGGAGAGACACAAATAATTTATCCTAGTTAGGAACTGCCATTTACCCTCATGTCTAGTCCTTACCAAACCTCGTGAAGATATTTCTGGCACTATAACAAAAAAGTACAATGTTAATATTACAATCCTTTTTCAAAGCTCAAGGATAGACTTTTAGTCTCCCTTTTCAAGATTAAGGAATAACTTATCACTTCCTTTTCTAAGGTTAATGAATAACCTCACAAAACTCTTCTTTTATGGCTCAAGAATAACCCTTACATAAAATTCACTCGTATTGATTTAACCCTACATGCTATACAACTCATAAAATCCTTCCCAAAATGTCACGCTTTTAACTCACCAAGGTGTTTATGGGTTCCCATAATGTTTATGAATGAATGCACATAATTAAACCCACTACTAAAGTAAAATTCACATAAACTCAAACACAATGCTACAAAAATTTCAATTTTTTTATAGATCTTTCAAAATGTTTTCCATATCAAACACACCACACACAACACATATTTAAACCCAAAAATCTTAATAGACTTGTTACATAACTATTGTATAATAGTTTTTAATTTTACCGTTGGAAAATCTTACCATTATGAACGTTTTGTTTCATTTTTAGCACCATCAATTAACCGAAGCCTTAGACTTAGCCAACTAACCTCATATAGGTCAAGACACATTGAACCATTTGACCCAATCTAATCCAAACTTAAATCAATTTGATTTTTAATCCAATCATTAGGGAACTTACCTAAGGAGGCAATAAAGAGGTCTTTGGGGCTACGTAAAGGTGTTTTGGACACATTTAAGGATTGGAAACCCTAGGATCTGCCTTCAATCATTAGGGAACTTACCTAAAGAGGCCATAAAGAGGTATTTGTGGTACCTAAAGGTGGAATCAGCATCAACCTTGGAAAGCATCAAGAGATACCCATTTTCAAGGTTTTCTTACACTAAGCGTAAAAGAGGAAGATTGTCAAACTCATATAGTTTTATTTCTTCTTTTTTTTCTATCTTTTAGTATGGAGAATTTGATATATTTGTAATTCATTAACACTATATGCCTAAACTTCTTTATAGGAATTACTCTAGGGCTATTTTTTTGAACTCTTCTTATTGATCGAATGAATGAATATTTATCTTTTTTATTATGCTTATACCTTGCAATAGATTAAGAGATTGAACTAGGGAATTTGTGTTGGGATGTACAATTAGAGTTGGAACCTAATGAACTTATAAACATCAGGTTTTCATATAGTTAAAGAGAGATCTTGTCTAGTTGATTAATTACTTAAAAGACTGCGTTATAACTATTTAAGTATTTAGGAACAATTTGATAGATTAAGAGACTATAAATCATTTCCTCACTTATTCCATTAAGGAAACTTAATTACACCTTGAAAGAGAATGACTAAAACATTAGGAAATCCTAGTTTTTAATCTTGAATTCACAAATTCCTACACTTTTTTTCATTAATTTACTAAGTTGTTTGTTTTAGTTTACTTTCAGTTATTATTATTTGATTTTGTGCCCTAAACAAATTGTTGCTTAAATTTTTAGGTGTCTAATCCTAATCCTTATGGCATGATATCTATTGTACTACAATTTAATGACCCATTCAATTGTAGTGTAGTGTAAAACAAGTTAGCTTAGTAATTAACAAGTTTTTGGCATCTTTGTTTGGAATTAGTACTTTTAACATCTTGTTCAATTTACATTATTTTAATTTAATGATTTTGATACTTTTCCTTGTGTAATTATAAGTTGGAATTATGAAATGCAAAACATCAAGAAACTATTTATAAGACAATAATAAAAGAAAAAGAGCAAGGAGGGAACCAAAGGTTCCTCATGGACTTCATAAGGCCAAGCTTCAATGTAAATCAACAAGGGATAACAAGGACTCTAATTTAAGCCAACAACTTTAATATCAAGCTAGCTCTACTTAACATACTTCAAAACTAGTGTTCAATTCTATTATTTGGCGAATGAAGACACCAACGCTTATCTTGCAAGCTTCTTAGAGACTTATGACATATTCCGGTATAATAGGTTATCAGAAGATGCAGCCAAGATGAGGTTATTTCCATTCACTACCTGAAAAATATCACTATATGGGAGTAACTTACACAAGCCTTCCTATCCAAGTACTTCCCATTGACAAAGATTATAAGGATCATTAAGGAGATCACTAACTTCTAATAAACTAATGGGATGTCATTGTATGAGGCATAAAAGATGTTTAAGGAACTAAAAAGAAGCTATCCATACCATAACCTATTCAAGGAATTCCTTTTGCAAACATTCTATGATGGAGTGAAGCAATACGAAAGAGGAACTATTAATGCTATAGCTGGAGGTTATTTAATGAGGAACACCATAGATGTAGCTTATGAGGAAGACCATAGTTGTAGGTCCTTAAAAAACAACATAGACTTAGGTCCTTAAAAGACTAGATGGACAAGTTGATAGATGCCCTAGGTTCCAAGTTCACTAGTCAAAAGGAAGACCAAAAGAGGATGGAAACAAATTTTAATCAAATAAGGAAGAATTATGCACCCTCTATCCATAACTTTGAATTTTAATTCAAATAAGTTGCCAATGCCTTATCATTAAGAAGTGTGGGGAGTCTCCCAAGCAATATGGAGTCCAATCGAAAGGAGAAGCTAAAGGCCATCAAAGTTCTAAGTGTAAAAGAATTAGATGAACAAGTGAAGAAGAAAGTCGAATCCTAAAAACAAAGAGAGTCAAGAAAAAGAAGGGGAGAAGCCTTAGTACCACCATCACCTTATAAGCCAAATATTCCTTTTTGACAAAGGCTTAAGATGAATCAAATTGATGCACATTTTACTAAATTTTTGGAGAAGATAAAGAAGTTAAAAATCTACTTATCTTTTGTGGAAGTTTTGGATAACATGCTCAAGTATGCCAAATTCCTTAAAGACATTACCAAAAAGTGAACTTGGGAGGAGAACCAAATGATATCTTTGGCAGAGAGTTGCATCTCAATCATTACTAACCATATTCCCTAAAAATTTCAAGATCTAAGGAGTTTTACTCTCCCTTGTATAGCTGATAATCTCAAATTATTTGAATACTTAAATGATTTAGTGGTAAGAATTAACTTGATGTCACTGTCCATTTTCAGGAAATTGGGGTTAGGAGACATAACGCCAATTTTCATGGTTATTCAATTGGCAGATCAATCAATAAAGAAGCTAGTTGGTGTGGTGGAGGATGTCTCAGTCAAAGTAGATGAATTCGTCATTCTAGTGGATTTTTTTGTGTTGGATTTTGAGGAAGATAGTTCTTTGATCCTTAGGAGACCATTCATGAATATCAGAAGAGTGATGGTCTATGTACATGAAAGGAATTTAGTCCCTAGGATTGGTGATGAATAAGTGGAGTTTAGTATGAGTAAGACATTGAAGAATCCAAGAGAAGGAAGCGCTTGCATGAAGATAATGTGATTAATAAGTGCACAAAAGAACAAGAGATGAAACATGATGAACAAGAAGCTAAGAAGGAGGGGGAACTATGTGAGAAACTAAAACCAAGAACTTTAGTAAGAACAAGTGCCCTTATTCCTCTCTCCTTTATGAAACCACCCATACTCAATATGAAAATTTTACCTCCAACCTTGACATATGCCTCCCTAGGTAAGGTAAAAACACAACCCATGGTTATTTATAACAAATTTACTTTGAAACAAGTGAAATGGTTAGTTAAGATAAAAAAGAAGAAGATTAGACCAAGGTTGAAGTCATTTCCTTATAGACTCAAGACTCAGTTGAGAGAACCATTTAAAGTTGCTCAAGTTTACAAGTATGGGGCTATCGAGTTGGAAAACTTCAAAGGAAAAATGTGCAAGGCCAATAGGCATCATGGAAAACTATATCTTAGAGAATTTCCCCCAAAAGAAAGGGAAGTAATTTATTTCCTTTTCCTTGCTTGATAATAACAAGAATAAGGAATGTTCAAGCTAATGACCTTAAATTTAGTATCCTACATTCTTAGATAGGCATTTACAATTTCATGCGAATTTTGTGTCAATTTTAATCTTTAAGATGTCTTTGAGTTTTTTCTTTTAAGATTTCTTAATATTAATTATTCAAATACAAGCTTGATGTGATATCTTGTTGATTATAGGTTTGTTTATGTGTTAATGGAGGTCACTTTACACCTAAGATGGAACAAGCTTATGTTTCCTGATAGCTCGTTACAAACTACCAAATAATACTACCTAACTAGACCTTACTGTGTAGTAATTGGTAAGCTAGGGTTGAACATTAAGGAGCTAGGGGTATTGTTATTTAAAATGTTGCTGAGAAAACAAAAACTTGAAAATTTAAGATACAAATAATGCAATTAAGAGACAAACATAAAGCAAAACACAAAAAGACTACGAATAATAACAAAGAAATAGGGCAAAGTTGTCATTGGGATTTTGCGATAACTGTTGATCCTTAAATTAGATAAAAGGTGTTCTAGTCAAGGGGCTAGCTAAAAGGTTCGAACAAGCTCTCAAGCCCTCTGTTCCTCTAACTTAAGTAAATTTAACAAACTCTAGAAATACCCATATCTTCACTATAGCCTAGAATAAGCTCTCTTAGTTTAATAGTGAAGATGCATTAAGTAATAAGGAATGACTAACTTAGGCCATTAACACATAATATTGAAGATAGGAATGAACTTGGTTAAGTTTTTATATATTATTTCTTTTAAACTCATTCTTATTTTTGATATAAAAATGCTCAATTTGTGTTATATTATGTTTAATGATAGGTTTATTACCTTAACACAATCTATAGATCAAAGTATAAAGATTTGGAAACCATTGAAATAAATTATAGCATATAAATATCAAAGAAAGCATGCTTATAAATGTAACCAAAGTATGACATCAATTAGCATCCAACCCTGGAAAAACACACATTCCAAGGTAATTAAAAACAAAAGGCAAGAGGCTTCAAAGCATGTAACGAAATTGTCCCTGGAGAGACCTAGAGAGAGTAATGTTTTAATTAAAATGCCTAGAGGGATAGCAAAGCAAAAATAGTTAAGGGGCAATGTTTCAATTAGAGAGGAAAATAAGGAGTAGAAAAAACAAAGCATAGAAAAAATGGCCGTGGTGACAGCTAACGAGCAATGTTAGGACATGGGAACTAAAGGAATTTTAAAGGAAAGAGAGCTTTTTCTCTCAATATTAAAAGAAGTTGGATACACCTTTTCCCCTTAAAAGAAAGATTTCAGCTGCACAAGGGAATGAAAGAGGAGAGGGAGGGCCAAAAGCATTGAGACTAAAGAAAGGTGGAAAGCTATAATCAAAAGAGGAAAACCTTAGGAAGCTCTCCATACTCCATAGACAAGTGTCAGCCATCCACTAAAAGCTCTCTTTGGACATGGTCAAAGAGGATGACTGGAAACAAAGAAGAAGGGGCTGCAACAAGCTTAAGAGTTCAACATATGAGAGTCCTCCTTATTCAAATATTTCGGCTACACAATGAACAAAAGAGTGGAGAGCATGAAGCTTGGACAAGTTTCAATTGCTTGGTTCTAGCTTGGAGCTACTTGGTCAAGGATTTAGGCTGCACCTTCCATTAGGTTTTAGTTCTTTCTTTTTCATTTTTTTATTGCTTTACATGTTCTTAGCAGAATGTTATGTAGCTTTAGCTTGCTTTTGAATTGCAAATCCTTTGCTTGTTCAAATGTTTGGATAGTTAGTTCTCTAGTTTAATGCTTTCTTAGGTTAATGCTTTCTTAGGTTAATACTTTCTTTAGTTTAATGCTTTCTTAATTATAACATATCGTATAATGTGATTTTGAACCTTTTAATTTAAGTAATTAGTTGCTTAAGTTTTATTTTCTAGCTTTGTTGTTTTTAATTTTCAACCTTTATTCCACTAGTTTAAGCTTGTATTTTTTCTTGTTCTTGATGCTTGTTAATTAAGTTTTGCTTATTAAGTGAATTTTTGCATGTTATTAGGTTTTAATTCATTTAATTTCAGATTATGTTAAATTTAATTTTATTGGAATTTTTGTTTAGAAAGTTAATCTAAGTTTAGTTGAATTATTTTTTAGTTAATTAATTAATAGCTTAGTTAACTTGATTTTATGTTAGTTTTAATGTTGAATTGTGTTTTTCCTTTGGTGATTTTTTATTTTCCAACCTTCATTTTCTTTTAATTAAATATTTGTGTTCTCCTTTATTTAATTAAGAGTGGATAGTTTTTTTTAAGGGTTTAAAGGTCTAGGAAGGATAAAGGATAATTAATTGTGATAATAGAAACTTAATTTAAGTTTAGTTGAATTAGGTTTTAGTTAATTAATTAATAACTTAGTTAACTTGAATTTATGTTAGTTTCAGTGTTGAATTGTGTTTTTTATCTGCCATTTTTAATTCTCTAGCCTTCGTTTTCCTTTAATTAATTATGAATTGTGTTTATTTAAATTTTTTTATTTAATTTAATTACGATTTGCTAGTTTGTTTAAGGGTTTGAAGGTATAAGAAGGATAAATTTACCAATTGTAACTCCTAAGGCACCCAAGAGGGGGGGTGAATTGGGTATTAAAAACTTTTTGCAAGCTCAAACTATCAACTTAAATCAATTTGAAAACTAAATGCAATCACTAAACCAATATTCAACCTAGTATGGAATGTTA
>JAOXYD010142456.1:0-10700 GCA_028565735.1 Pinacopodium congolense
TTTCAGCTTTTGATTCACGAGCAGAAGTTGAATACTTAGAATTTTTACCAAGATGTTTTATCAAGGATAATACTTATGAATTCAAGACCCTTCTGAGATAAGAACCCTTCCGAAACTTATTTTTCATTATTTCAAGGATGAGGATGAGAAGTTAGGTGTTGGACCTAAGCTTAGATTGAAAATTCCCTAACGCTGAAGTCTAGTTAAAAGACCTTAAAGAAGGGCTTGTTGAGAGGAAACCCAACTATAGCAATAGGATTTCATGTGCTTTCAATAAATGGTGCGTTTTCACCATACTGGTGGTGTGTTTTAGTGTGTTTATTTGTAATTTTATGTTTTTTCTTTTGTTTTTCTTGCTTTAAGCTTTTATCCTTACTTTTCAGATGGTCGCAATTCACATCCACGGAGAGCTTTTAGGATAACATATTTGTCTAAGTGTATTCATTTCCTTTCTCTTGCACTTTATGCTTATTTGTGATTTATGAATATTAGGGACAATGTTCAATTTAAGTGTGGGGGAAGGAAATGTTAGTTAAGCACACTTGAGTATTTATTGTCTAATAGTATATCAATTTATCAATTTTCTTTTACTAGTCTATAATTTGTGAAAAAATAAATTCAATTTTGATGCTTAGTATTTTCCATGTTTTCTTTTGACTTTAATTATTTTGACAAATTAAAATGTTATATGATTAATTTTGACTACTAATTACTAAATGCTTTTAAGTCATTTCATAATTTGGATAGTGGATACTTGATGATTAGAATGATATTCCACATATAAAATGCAACTTAGTGAGTAATTTTGTTCCTTATTTTAAAACACTTTTATCAATAGAAGAAAGCAATAATTAACTTAGTTAATTAAATAAGTGAGCAAAATTCACTCCATTGATTTATATTCTTATACATATATGTCTATAAAAAAAGGGAAAAGAAATAAAAAGAGAAAAATAAAGAAAAAAAGCAAGAAATATATATATATGGATAACGATGAAGTTATGAGTGGTGCTAATTTCTAGTTGATTCGATGTATCTCAATTGAGTAATCGGGGTTTGTTCACAACAAAATGTTCACCTTTGAGTCAAAAGATTGAGTTACTTCTCAACCAAGTTGCTCACACATTTAATTAATTAACTAACTAAATAAATTATTAAATAAAAAATGTGACAGAGTTTTCAAATTTGATGCATTACACTCATTATATTTTCCTTTTACATGTGGAATTGATTTTTTTAATTTAGGTTCAAGGTTGAAAAAGAATGAAATGATTTAAATGCATTTGTGAATTGATATGATTAATTGATTATATAACATTTCGGTGCATTATTATTTTGGAAAGATGATGAAGAAATTTTCGATAATGATGTTGTTAATCTTGAATTAAATTTCCTATAATTATATAATAGTTTGAAAAAGTTGAACGATTGGTTTGTTTAAGCACAAGCTAAAACTTAAGTTTGGGGGAGTTATTAGGGGTTAAATTTATAGTATTTTTAGATGTTATTTTATGTTAATTTAACCCTATTTTAGTGCTTAAATTCCTCATTTATGTGTTATTATGTTTACTTTGCAGGATGGAGCTTCAAGATGGATATTGGAGTAAAAATATGAAAGTTTGTTAAAACTCAAACTGAAAATCAATGTGCAATGGCACCTTGCTTATCCTCCCATGGTGCTGTAGATGGATGAACATGGTCCTGTGATGAACAGTACCAAGAAAGTGATTAGTCAAACATATCAGTCTCAAATCTCTAAAATTACAGCTTGGATAGCCTCTTTTTGTCTGCAAGTACAAGTGGAAGGCTTTATGAGCTGTAAAAATAGAAAAAAAACAATAAAAACACAAATCAAACATAAGACATTAGATCTGAAATGCAAAGAGATAGAATTGATCTTACTTCTCTCTTTGCTTTTCTTAGAGTTCCTTAGCTTCAAACACATGTAATTCGAGTTATATTGTGAGTTTCGAGTTGTTGTTTATTAGAGAACATTGTTAAGACATATATATTTGTTTAGAAATAATCATAGTGGGTTTCTAAACTCAGATTACTACTGTATTTTCTATGTTTTTTCGGATTAATCAAAGTTCTTATACTTATTCTTATATCCATGAATGTCCTTTGATTTTTATAGAAGATCTTGATGAAATAGAGCTTTGTTGGAGTCAAGAATCAAGTTGGAAGTTTAAGGAACATCCTAACGTCTTTCTTGGATATTTTTATAATTTCTAAACTAATTATTTCAGCTCATATTTTCGGATCTATCAAAGTATGTGGCTTAAGATGCATGTTTTCTATACTTTGATGATCATATGTTTCTAAATCCATTTTCCAGCTTAGGATTGGTGTTTAAAAGTTTTAGGAGAGCTCAAAGACATGTAATAAGGTCTGATTTTGTTTATTAAAGGTCTTAAAGTTCTGATTTTGAACTTATCACTTAAGATTAGAGTGAAAGATAATTTAGGAGCCGAGAAATGTACCTAGGTTGTTGGAAAAATCAATAAGCAAAATGAATTAATCCTTGCATGACCAAACCTCAATTTCATGTGAGAGTTAGAGATTTGAGATTAAAATTCCAGAATTCACCTTCTTAAAATTAAAACCCATTGACTAAATATAAAGCATAACTAAACTTTAAACTAAGTTTAATGGACAAAAGGCATAAGTCTTAACAATAGATTTGTCTCGAATTTGTGAAGGAACTCTAATACAACGTTTAAATTTATTTAAAGCTCAACTAATTCATTCATCACCTAATCCTTAGTTGAAATCCTCATTTTGATAATTTATAGTAATTTATAAATCATTTTATAATTCAAGATTTCAAGGTTTGAAGCATAGTAGCATAGTTTAGTATTTTTCATCTTTTTAATCAATTAACTAAGTATTCTCTAGATAATTGTAATTCGATTAACCTAATATTTACATCATACAAACTTCCTCTTGAGATCGGTACTCAAAATCTTAAATATATTCTACTTTATTACTTGATTAGAATGGTACGCTTGCCAAAAATTTGGTCTTAAACTTATTGATAAATTATGCGTTGAAAGATCGATTAATTTGAACTAATTTTTTATGTGGACAACTATAGCACACCTTAGGGTTTTGTATGTTAAATAGGACTTTAAAATAGTGCTATCTATAAAAATTTATGTTGATCACGATCATGGCTTTATGTCATGATTGTCGCCAAAATCTTATTGAAAATGACATGAGAAAATGAGTATGCACTGAGGCGCTATGACAGTGGCACCAAGTCACGAGTGTGGCAAAAGTGCCATGGCAGTATAAGACAATGATTATGCACTAAGCCCCCATGCCAAGATCTTGGCATGAGTTTAGTGGTCGTGGCACCTCTTGGTGCCATGCACTGGTTCTTTTTCTCCATTCTTCTACTCGAGTCTTTTATTCCATGTCCAAGTTATATGTATATTAACTTACACACCAATAAGCCACATCTTACCCAAAATCAACTGTTAAAATTTCAAAACATAAAACAGAACTTAAAAGCTAAAGGAACAAAAATTTCATGATAAATACGTCAACAACATGAATCTCATATGGCAAAAAAAATAGAAAAAAAGGTTAAAACACAACTATTAACTTCCCCACTCTTAAACTCTTGCTTGTCCTTAAGTGAAAAGTAAAATATAAGGCACTCAAAACACAACACATAATGCAACATACATAAGCACACATGAATAAAGGCTTAAACATAATAATAGCAAAAGATATCAGGGAATTCGACTAACCATAATCTCAATCATTTATGGAGATCCACCGTAACCACCTATTACATTTACACCTTAATTGTGTTTGCATTGAAAATACATTACAATCAAAATGTTGCTGCCCTACTCTCACATTCATGACAATTATAATCGTCAATTTGTTCAAATTACCAAGTGAAATGTATCTTAACACTAAACCATCATTCATGAAATGTTTCACTTAAGAAAAGAGATATGTGGATTATTTTTGAGAGTTTAATTCATCAATACTTACTTGTACCAAGAATAATCACTTTGTCTTTTCACACAGAAGTACATGTCTCTCTTCATTTTTTTATTTTATTTTCTTTTTTCTTTTTCTTTCCATATATTTTTAATTTTATAGCTCACCCCCAGTTACATAGCTTTGGTGATATTCTTTAGCTTAAGTTGGAGTGTTGTTCACCTTTTTATGTGAAAGTGCACGTCTTTTAGGGTGCACCTCAGGTGACTAAGCTACATCACATCTTAGAACTAGGCTTAGTATCTACTCTTACCCTTCACATTTTTTAAGGAGGTCAGAGGAAGTGCTTTTTATTTCAATGACCTCGATATATTTGGGATGATCTGTGTTATTTAATATTTATGCTGATGGCTTAATTTGCAAATTTGTCCCTAAACAAGAAAAACTACAGTTGATAATCAAATGTCACAGGTTATTTATATAGGACATTACGGAGCAAACAAGATAGCAGATCAGATATTAGAGTGTCGATTCTATTACTTGAGTTTGTTCAAAGATGATAGGATATTTGTCTTGCATTGCAATAAATGTCAAAGAGAAGGGAACATCTCTAAACAGGATGAAATGTTGCTTTCTAACTTGATGAAGGTTAAGGTATTTAACATTTACGGTGTAGATTTCATTGGGCCTTTCCCATCATTGTCACGTAACTACTATATCTTATTAGGTGTTAACTATGTGTCTAGTTGGGTTAAAG
This sequence comes from Pinacopodium congolense, assembly GCA_028565735.1. Lineage (NCBI taxonomy): Eukaryota > Viridiplantae > Streptophyta > Magnoliopsida > Malpighiales > Erythroxylaceae > Pinacopodium > Pinacopodium congolense. The sequence goes on from JAOXYD010142456.1 coordinate 4,718, forward strand.
CAGTAGCTAACCTAAAGAATGATGATAAGATAGTCCTATTATAAAGATATTTAGTTGGTTTGGAGTACCTAGAACAACTATAAGTGATGGGGGAGCTCATTTCTACAGTAGGCCTTTTGACACAATCCTAAAAAGGCATGCAGTTCACCATAGGGTAGTTACAACCTATCACGTCAAACAAGTGGTCAAGTTGAAGTGATTAACCAAGAGTTGAAAAAGATCTTAGAGAAGGTGGTAAGCAATTCAAGGACAGATTGGGAATTGAAGTTAGATGATACATTGTGGACATACTAGACCTCTTTCAAGGCTCTTATAGGTACGAACCCATAATGACTTGTTTCTGGTAAAGCTTATCATTTGCCTTTAGAATTGGAACATAGGGTATAGCCTCTTGAAAGGGAATTATAAACTCGCAGAAAGAAAATACGTCTGTCAATAAATGCTTAATAAGCTATTAATGTTACTAGCTGTAAAGTCTGTCAATAAACGATGTCGTTCCAATTGTATAGCCTCATGTCCCGCTCTCTTTTCAAATACTGTGTAAGATCTTTCTTTTCAAGTTGAGGATTTGTACATTAAATAATTGAAATATAAATTATTTAATACTTCTGTTGCGCGTGGTTCAGGATACCATCTAAAGGTATCCTATATCCTAGCCTAGCCTAACACGACAGGCGATATAAACACTGTTTTTCTGGTGTCTCCAAGGCGTCGCCGTCAAAAACCACGTAAATGAGTCTGTTACTGAGGACAGCATTTAATGAGAAAGATTATAATGAGTATCTCGAGTTCTAATTTCATGACTGCAGAGATTTTACCTAGTCAAGGCAACACTCATTTCATATTTTAGGCACTGTGCCAGCCCCACGTAATTTGACCATCCAATCCTTACCTGTTCTTTAATTTCCTGCTCCTTTGTTTGCTTTGTAGTTCACTACAAATAATACCGACCAGCATAGGAAAAATGCTTCTCTTTAGTCCTTTTCTTGCTCTCTTCTCCTTTCCCTCGATGTCTATACAGAATCTGTGATAAAACCCAGAAAAATATACACGAACATGGACCTCAAGAATAACTTCCTCTGTCCGATCAAATACACAGAACCCAAATAAATCACCAAGAAATTCATGAAACCATCTTTCAGACCCAGAAATGTTTCCGATGACCAGAGCCACCACCCCGACCACCACGTCCCACGGGTGGTCCGTATCACTATCGTCGACAACGACGCTAAAGACTCCGCCAGCGACGAAGAGTGCGAGCTATTCGTACGGCAACGAGTGAAACGTTATGTGAAGGAAATTAACATCGAAGCCACCTGTAAAGAAGCCACTGCTACTGTCACTACCATTACTTCTTCTCTAATCTCTAATCCTCGCCAGAGAAAAGCATTCACTGACCTCCCGTTACGAAATCAGCTTAAAATTACAGCAACATCAACATCAAATAGCAGGAAGTTTCGCGGCATCCGATTCAAAATTTACCGTCAAATTAGCAACTAAACAGTGGCCCAACGAAAGCAACTGAAACTGAGACTCTCCATCTCTTACAGTGCCACTAGTGGTTCGGAGAAGAACAAGTCTCCAATGTCTTGAAACAAGTCATTTTCCTGCTAAATGGTTGACTGACGATCCAAAATCCTCCACACTCTTGTCCAGAAAAGTCATTGACATCCCCATTTTAAACGATCTGCTGAAAAACGGTGTCATCTAAAAGCAACGGACCTGAAATTGTAAAATTGAAGAAATAGTCGAGGAATGGCTCGTCTAGCAATGACAAACTCTAATAAATAATCGTCAAAGACGTTGATTTTTCCAACTCCGTCCACTTCTTTAACGTGTTCTTCAACTGATCTGTGAGTGTATCGGTTGAGTGAGTTCTGAAGTTGAGAACTGAAGTGGGTGAGCACAGGTTATGAGACTCGCAGGATTCGTACTCGAAAATGAAAGTCGTGTTAGTCTCCAATTTCTCTTCTGACTTTCTGTCTTGTTCATCGTACTCTTCTCTTCCTGGTGGAGTAATGAACTTAGTTAAAGCGACAGGTCCTCTGAGTTTAATGGTGGCATTATCATAGACTGTGGCGGCTTCTTTAGCAATATCAAAAGTGCCCAATTACAGGCGCACACAGCTCGCAAGATCGAGAATCCTCGCCGCCCATTTGTCCCATGGTCGATGCCGAATGTTGGACGCCGCAAAATTTCTTACCATTTGATGTTGATATTACTGTAATTTTAAGCCGATTTCGCGAAGAGAGGTCAGGCGATGCTTTTCTCTTGTGGGATTGGAAGTTATAGAAGTAGTAATGATAGTGACTGTAACAGTAGTTTCATTACAAGTGGCTTTGTTAATTTCCTTCACATAGGAATGGTTTCTTTACAAGTGACTTTAATAGTTTCTTTACAAGTGACTTTGTTGATTTCCTTCACACTGCGTTTCACTCTAATAGCTCACACTCTTCATCGCTGTCAGAGTTTATTTACCCAATATTTTACATATCATAGCTTAAGCGTCTTTAGCAAAAAGGTGACAACAATGGAATTACTTGTTGTAACAATAAAATTGAAGAGGTAACTAGCAATGATATTAAACAGGTGAATGATCAAGCACATAACTCAGGTATTGGATTAGTAAAAGTTAGTATAATTACCCATAATAAAATTTAAGCATTGAAAGTCTTTCATATTATAGATCAGCTTTTATATGAACTTGTTTTCTGTTTGGTTTGATATTTCAAATCTTTTTTAAATTTATTAATCTTAGCTTTTATTTTTAAAAGTTAGAATTATTCTACATGAATATCATCTAATCAATTATAATTTATAATTTAAACTTAGAACATAAAGAAATTAACTTTAAAATAAAAAATAATTTTTCCATTAATTTAGACATAGGACGTATTCATAATCTATATATATATATATATATATGTGTGTGTGTGTGTATAATTTTTACTCAAATGTGAAATATGAAAGCTTTCCTAGCAAATTAAGTTGAGATATGAGTCATGTGACCCGTAGACAGCAGTCACGTGGTGAGGTTGTCTCGTGGAATTCGCTTAATTCAAAATTATGATTTTATTTCCTACTTTCGTTATACTCGAGAGAAAAGATGCGTAATTGGATTATAGATTATAATTTTTTCATATAATTATTGTGTTTTATATTAGTTATTATGTTTTTTTATTTTTATACGATATTATTGTGTTTTTAAAATTTTATATTTAAAAAAATAAGAAATTAAAATAAAAAATCAAAACTCAAGTCAACATGGTTTCATTCGGTTGTAGCTAGTGTTTTAAATTTTATTTTGTACTAGTTGGTATCAGCTGAAAAATAGAACAAAATTAACTTGTACTATATCAAATTTGAATACTTGTCAATACTGGCTGAAACGCGACGTACCAATTTATACTGATCTGTGTCAAGAACTAAAAAAAAAATTTTAATTTTTTGAATTTTTTATTTTTACCTTTTGAATTTAAATGTTTAATTCTTATTTTCTATTATAAATATATTTATGGATTATTTTATAAATTTTATAAAATTTAAAAATTAAATTATAATTTTAAAAAATATTCAAAACAATACCAATACAGTATCATTTTAAAGACAAATTTTATACCAGTATTATATTCAAAACTTTAGTTGTGGAATATCTTCTCATATCCAGTGTTAAGTTAAGACCAAAAGTATCTTCATTACTTGAATTTCAGAGTTATAGATTAACATTAATGTATCTTCTATCTCACATGGTATTGCTTATTTATTAGTTAAGAACCTGTTTAATATTGTTGTTGATTTTAATTTTTATATGTTTTTATTAATTTTTATGTAATTTTTTATTTCTGTACTTTTTTTATTATGTTGATGTGTTATTTTTGTTTTTGTGCGGATTTTTTAATTTTTATATTAAAAAATAGAAAATCAAAATAAGAAATAGAACATTACTAAATATCTCCTAAATTATTAACCCTTGTTAGTATTACATTTATCTTTCTTATTTTTTTTTGAAAAAATGTATCTTTATTAATTTTTTTTAGTAATAGTATGTAGCACATAATATATTACCCGACATATAGCTGCTTTACGTTGGTGCACATTATTTTTTATACATGTAGTTAAAGATAATTATAAATATCTCTATATATTCTTTTGTAAATGTAATCAGATTTGTTATTTATTCTTCACGCTGGGGAGGACTATTACCAACCCAACTCAAAATTGCACTTGAGGGTTATGTTGCTCTGGTGATCTCGCCGAACAATTCAATTGGAAGATTTCAATAATTACTTTAATCTAGTTTTTGTACTAATCCTATTTTGGTTTATAAACTGGGACGAATTAGATTGGCAACAAAAATGCGTGCATATGGTCAACATAGAAGCTTGGATTAATTAACGTTCACGTTAGCCCCAGTTGATGAATATGCGGGTAGATGCTTTTAGAAACCCATTGCCTACCGCCGAGTCCCTTTTGTTTTGCCCTTACTAGTTTTTCACTAAGATGTTAGACCAAGGGCTTGAATATTGTATTGGTATTAGTATTCGGTAGTGAATTTATCTTTAAAATGATATTGTATCGATACTGATCAATATCGATATTGATTTGGATAATTTTTTAAAATTATAAATTAATTCTTAAATTTTATAAATTTTGTAAAATAATTTATAAATATATTATATTGTATAGTTTTTAATTTAACTTTAAAATTATAAAATGTTAAAATACAAAATTTTTCTTTTTTAAAAATAATAATATTTTTTATTTTTTTCAAATATCGACCAGTATAGGCCAATACAAGTAATATCAACTGGACGGTACTTAAACTCAGTACAAAATAGGTCAGTTTCGTTTTATTTTTCGACCGGTACGATACGTCCTGACCAATACCAACCGGTATGGAACGGAATTCAAAACATTATGTTAGACACGTGGTCCTTGTTCCGAATACTTCCTTATTATTATTTTCGCTTATCAATTATTTTTTATTTAAAAAAGGCTTGGATAAAAGATTATAGTCTTAATATTGATTATTTTTAATATTGATCATGGATTACTAAGCATCTTTCTTGATTTTTTTAAAAAAGAACAGTTACAACTCTAGGAATGTTTAGAAATATTTTTCGTTCCTTTTTTTAAATACAAAAATTAAAATTAAAAATTTAAACTAATAATAATACTAAAGTAAATAATATAACGATATTGAGGCATACACATGGGTTAACTATTTGTGTATATATGGATTTATTGTGAAAGTAAATAAATAATCCAGTATGAAGAAAAATTCTTCGCTAGTTCTTTTGGATGGTGTAACCCTTATATGTCCTTGTTTGGTGAAGTAGACTAAGCAAAGGAAGCAGAAAAAGAAAATGGTTATACTGTGTTGAATTTCGTTATTTTGGAGTGATTGAGAGTTAATAACGCCTTGAAAATATTTTATTGATATTAGCACAGATGTTTCTATAAACTTTTTAACTAACAAGTAAGATAGGGTTCAAGCAATAGGTTAATTAGTAGTTAGTATACTTAATTTAAAATTTATACGTACCCAAAATTTTTCATATAAGAAAATTTCTTTTATTTTCAAATCATAATATATAATCGGTTCTTAAAAGTTCAAATCTTCTTTTAGTTTTTTGATCTTAATATATATATGTTTTTATTTGATTGTTTTTATTTAATTAAAAGATTTTTTTTGCAATATCTTCTTTTTTTATTTTTAAAATTAGTATTTCTACATTTGAATTAGTGACCAAAACCAATATTGTAAAAATCGGACTGGGCATCAAACCGGTAAGGGAAAGAGTTAAAGTTTTAGAGGTTAAACCGGTATAAAACTGTTATAAAATTGATATTGAACCGGTGTAAAATAATAAAATGTATAAATTATTAATCTATTTATGTTAATTTTTTACTAAATTATAATATCAAAAATATATTATATAAAAAATTTATTTTAATATTTATTATTTTAAATAAAAATATA
>JAOXYD010142476.1:0-10700 GCA_028565735.1 Pinacopodium congolense
AGAAATCAAATTCAACACTTTATCTAATGAAAACTTAAGTTACTTCAATTAATAAGTAATTATCTAGAACTTAATTATTTAAGACTTAATTTAGCACTTTAAATAAAAATTTCAGATTTAAAAATTAAACGAAAACTAAAATTTAAATGAATTAAATCTTAAAAACATGCACAGAAACTAACTACTAAACATAGGTGAACCAAACATTCTATGGATAATTGAAATTCTATGAAATAAAACCTTAAACAACTTAATATTAATAAAAATTAAATATGAAATTATCATTCATTTTTAAAAGAAAATCAATGTTCAATGATTGGATGATAGAATAATCAAAAGTTTAAACAAAGCTAAAGATTCAACCTTAGGAAATCAATACATTTGGCCTTGAACAAAGAAAGCAAATCAAAGTCTAAATCATCAAGCATTCAGCCAACATTAATGGGAAACAATGAGAATGTGATCAACACATTGTCCATGGTTAAATGTAGAATTAAAAACAAAAGCAAGAAAAAAAAAGCAAGAGCAAAAGGGAATTCAAGGAGACAAAGCCGTAATGCTTGACTAAGATGGTGAAGACTCCATGTGCATTCGGCTCCACCCTTAATCACTTAACCATGAAGCTCTTGGTTGAAGCCGTGTGTCTTTAGGAAAGCTTCCTTCCAATGATTGAGAAAAGGACAAAAGTAGCCACCAAAGTTGACGTCTCCACTCTAAAACTCACTAAGCTCACTATCTCCCTCACCTTTGTCTAGTCATCCACACCAAGTCTCTCTTGGTTTTTCGTCTATTTGTTCCCTTTTATGTGCAGCTGTTAACCACTCACCTCCTATAGTCTCTAGATCTTTTATTAATTAACACCTCGATGCACATCTCTTCTTTTTGTTTTTACCAATTGGATGGGCCATTAACACATGTGCAGACTTGTTTTGATTCCTAGATGCCGTATTCTTCCATATTGAAGTCATTTTGGAGCCTTTAAAATGCAAGACCTCTTAATGCAATTGCAAGACTCCTCTTCAATGCTTCCAATCACTTTTAATCTTTTTCTTTTCTACATAAATTTGTATCTAATAATTAAATCTGCATCAAAACATAATATAGACACAAAATAAGAATTTAGGAAATAAAATTGAGTTGAATTCATATTGAAATACAAATGAAAATATCATATAAATTGATTTAAGTTTTATTTATAAAATCAATTAACATATTGTTACTTACGATATTTACTATTGATAATTATGGATCACAAATCCATACCCAAAATTAAAACTAGAAACTATAAATAGAATAAGAACCCCCATTAAAGTCCTCAGATTTAGGGATAAAAAATGGTTTCTAGACCTTCAATGGTGTTGTTTATGCCTACTGTTGAAGGTTTTGTTCCTATTTTTCTTGTTCAATTCTTCTCCTTTTCACCTAGAGTTTGATTGTTTAGGCTAAACCTGCATTTCCACTTATGACAAACATAAATTAGGTATTTTGGGCATTAAAATAGGAGTGAATCCACATTAAATCACAATTTAGAATTTTATAAAATACACCCTTATCGAATTCCCCCATACTTGAACCATTACTAGCCCTCAAGCAATAACTTAAGCACTTTGATTAATAAATCTCCATTAAAAGTGAAAAGAAAATTTAGTATAAGTAGAAACCAATCAATGTCATTGAGTTAGTGCACGAATATCAACTTTATCATGATAAAACCATTGTTATCACACGTAAATACAATATTAAGTATCTAAGTCATTTCACTTAGATCATCACGTAAACATAGTCAAGGATGTTTAAAATAACAGAAAAAACATAATTGAACTTGGAACATTTAGTTGGAGATCACTTAGTCATTTGAAACCAGAGTAAACACTTTGTTATAAATAACCCCCAATTACCCATCTAGGATATTTCGTTTGGCCTGTTTAAGATGCCATCTTACTTTTCAATGCGAAGATTAATATTTTGTCATGAACACCCCTAGTTAGTTGACTAGATCACCGTCTCAAATTGCTACTAGCTCCACTCATAAATTCAACCTTTATATTGGTTCAAAACTAGTGGAGTGAAAAATATACTCTCTTATTGAAACAATCATGCACTTTTGTTAAAAAAAAATAAGCATCTTATTCCAAATTCACATAACAAGCTATGTAAAATGTACTTAGACACTTAATTTCATATAAAGGGGCCACTAAACATTTGCAAAGCATTCAAAAGAAAAAAAATAATTTTTTTAAGGTTATAAATCCTTCAAGATTTAATCAATGTTTAACAAATTGAAGACATTAATGGAATTCAAATATAACAATTAACAATTTACTAAAAGTCGAGATCATTATAAGATGAAACATTCAAATCATCACCTTTAAACTCGCAATGAATCAAGTGTAATAAAATTCAGTCTTAGTTCCTCTCCCCCATTCTTAGATTAAAAATTTTCCCTAATGTTAAAAAAACAAAGTGAACGCCATAAGTGGAATGGAAAAAAGAATACTCCCCTAAGGTATGTAAGCCATGCCAAACCTTGGCAAAAAGTATTGTAGCACACTTTCACACTGAAATAAAACAAATAAAATATAGTTTAACACTAAATGGAAAGAAACTAAAAGTCAATCAAGAAAGAATAGAAATAGAAAGACAAAGGAAATGATTAGATTGCCTCCCAACAAATGATTGTTTAAGGTCTTTAGCTCAACCTCTTTTTCGTGCACATTATTCAAAAACAAGTGGAATGTCAAACTTTACAAAAAATTGGCACAATTAATTTGATGAATTAGTAACATCTACCTTTGAAACTAGCTTAAAATTAGTAAGATGTCTCATAATATAAAAAATTTTAAATATTATATCCTCTCCATCAAGTTTCATAGTCAACTCTCCATTATAGACATCAATTTTAATTTGGGATGTCTTAAAAAATGGTCTCCCCAAAAAAGCCGGCAATAGGTCAAGGGACTTTTCATCTTGCATGTCTAAAACATAAAAATTTTTAGGGAAAACAACCTTATTAAGACGTCCTCAATTTCTCCTTTAAGTTAAGCATTAGAATGATTAGCAAATTAAAGAACAACATGAGTTTCATTTAATGGACCAAGATTAAGAGGTTTAAAAAAAATGACATTATATTAGAAGTTCTCATAAATCTAGCATGTGTGATTTTTACCTCGCATTACCTAGTTTGCATGGGATGGAAAATATACCAAGATCTTTACGCTTGGGTGGTATTTTCTTTTTTTAATACAATTGATATATCTTCACCCCTTTATACCTTTTCATCACCTTTCAATTCCCCTTTATGCACAACTCCCTCGAAAATCTTTCACATCATGGCACTTGTTTGGTGGCTTTAATATGTTCACCTATACAGTACAAAATAATTTCCAATACATCTTTATCTTGCTCCTTTCTCTTCTCTTACTCTCCTTTGTTCATCAAACTACTAGGAAAAAAAATAGAAATTTGGTCAGTAATACCAAATGATGTACCATTTGCCTTAGGAATTTTTTCACCCTTCTTTTTTTCCAAAACTGATTCCTTTTACTCTTCATGCTTCTCTTATTCCTCTTTCTTACTCTTTGGACCTTCCACATATTTGTCACTACGTAAAAAGATCATTGACACATTCTTCCTAAGATTTCTATCTAATTGGCTAAGAAGTCTTATAGAAATTTAAGCTTGTAGTTCACGGAAAGAGTCCACTAATCGGCCCGCTTAAGTCTCCAAGTTTTTCAAGCTACTCCTCATTTCTTATTTGCAGAGCGTTCATAACCAAACTCATTACAATCTCCTCCAATGACATTCTACCTACTTATGGTAGATTTTGTTGAGGCAAACACCTAGGTTAAAACCATTGTAGTGCTTGATAGAAACCTATCAAAGAGTTAAACCTTTCTTATTGTTGAGTAGAGGGAGGTTTGAAGTTAAAACCACTTCCTTGATGATTGCTCCCATATATAAAATTAGAATAATCCTTCCATACTAGATTATAATTGGGAGCATAAGGATCATACCTCTTTCATTGATCTTGGACCCTCCAGTTGTATAAACCTACTATTTATCCTGTAAAGTAGGATACATGTCAGTAAGATAAATAGAAAATGAACAAATTTCACGTACCTTGGATTTTCCTTTGCCAAGAACCACTTTTTTTTACCAATGATATGAGACTTTTTTCTCTAACCTAGAGATAGCAACTTCCTTAACTTTCTATGTCGAGAATGATAAGGTGTTCCTACTACCACAATACTATACATTAGATGTTATGGTCGTTATCAACTTCCTTGCATCATCTGGTGTCTTTTCTTCTAATGCCCTACTACTTGCTATATCTATTATGTTTTGATTCATAAGCATTATTCCTTTATAAAAATACTTAATTAATCTCTGCTCATTAATCTAGTGGTTAGAGAAACTATTGCATAGCTTCTTCAAGCATGTCCAATACTTATGAAGTGACCTTTTTACATCTTATTCAATGCCATAAATCTCTTTCTGGATGTTTGTCACTCTCGATGCTAGAAAGTATGTTCATAAAAATACTCACTACATCTAATCGTATGTGGTGATATATCGACCTAGTAGATCATACAACCATTCTTTAATAGCATCCGCCAAGGCAAAAGGAAAGCCTTTTAATTTTGATTGATCTACTGTGACACCAGTAGACTTCATTCCTGAACATGCAACATGGAACTCCTTTAATAAGTTGTTCATATTAGTGAACAAGTTTAGGTAAATAATGAAACAGTCTAGGTCTAATCTCAAATTTAGGTTCCTTATAATGATAATTAATACAAAGCAAGTTAGGATTAAAAGTAGGATTTGCAAGCTCTTTTAATGTCTATTGGTATTGTGCCATTTCTTCAGCTTCTTCAATAGGTTATTGTGCCATTTCTTCAGTTTCTTAGATGGTTTGACCCAAACCCCCTTTAATCTATCATAAATGCTTAAAGGTGTTATGGGATATAGAAAATAAAAAAAAAGTTGATAAAGGTCAATAAACAAAAGTAAAAACAACAAGAAATAGTGAAACACTAGCGCCAACTCCACTGTAATGACATTAAAAATTTAGTGCGGCTATCACAAGCCACCAAATAATAAACCTGACTTTACTTCTTAACGATGTAGTAAGGTGTTAGGGTTGACCAACAGTGAACTATTGAGTATTTATTACTATTTTTAATGTTACACAAAATAAAAACGCTTGGTTTAAGTAAATTAAAATAAATATAAATATAAATAAAGAAATTAATACAAATAAAACAAGAATGCATAATAATAAAAACATATAAAAATAGTAAAAATCTTTGTAGAAGATATTTTCAGGGCTCAAAAATTAAATTGGTCATCAAAAGCATAAAAATCATGTTTTAGTTAAGATATTAACCTATAGATACATATATCATATTGCATCCCACATTCTTCCAATTATAGGTAAATCCAATACAATCATAAATTTACCGTTAACTATAAGATAACCTAGAAGAAACCCTTTAGTTTCAAAGGTATAGAAGTATTAAGTAATAGAGAACAACTAACTTATGCCATAATGTAACATGCACAAATCATGCAACTTAAAAGGTCAAAACCCTAGGATAAATTGAATAAGTTTTACTTACAATATCAATTAAGCTTATGGAAATTACGGATCACTAGACCATACTTAACATTCAAAATAGAAATCATAAATAAAACAATCAAGCCTATACATAACCCCTAGTTCTTGGCATTTGATTAGCGATTCAACTCAATCCTAGCATAAAACACAATCTTATTATAAACCAATTCATATCTCATAATCGCAAATCAATTTTTCTTTTAATATCTTTGAACCTATAGAAAATTAGCTTAGCATAATGAAATTAAACAAGATAGAAATTATAAATAAAGAAAACATGATGAATAAGCAAGTAGCGATAATGAAATAAAAAACTCAACAATTTATTTCATAGTATTTAAAGTTTTACATTATTATCCATCACAATTTAAATTCAATAACATAAAAACCAAAGTAAAAACAACAAAAAAGCAATAAAAACCAAATGAAAGTAAAGTTTTAATCCCTCTAAAAGATAAAATATAAGAGTATTATAAAACTAAAATTTCAAATAAACCCTAAAACACTAAAATAAGAGTAAATTGGGAAGAAATTAAATGGCTACCTAAAATGGAATGAAAGATGATGAAATGAATCTATTCTCATAGTTTAAATACTCCCTATTTAAGGTTTAAGACTTTCTGGAAAGAAAAGACTCGAATTCCCTTGATTTTTATAGAGAAACATCATTTTCAAGACTTCAATGGTAGTTAATAGTGACATTAACGATGTTATATAAGAACCACCATTGAAGATTCAAGGATAAATAACTAATTTTGGACCACCAATGTTGTCATTTATACTAACCTTTGAAGGATTTATTCATATTTTTCTTGCTTAATTATTCTCCAAACTTGCCCTTTTTCACCTAAAGTTTATGTCTTTAGGATTAAACATACATTTACACTCATAAAAAACATAAATTAGGTATTTTGGCATCAAAATAGTGGGTAAAAAAACATTAGATCACATTTAGAATCTTAAAAAAATGCACCCCTGTGTACGTGATTTCTATTATATGTCAAAATCATACGAAGTCTCATACCTAGAATCTTTATTAAATAATATCACATTTAGTGCATTGTATAAAATATGCATAGCTTTGTTATTTGGAGAGACCAATTTCCTTTCTAGTTTATCCCACTCAGTTTTGTTTATTAAAAATTAATTCATTTCCTATGAATTTAGAAGGCATAAAGGTCTTTTTGTGAGACTATTAACCATAATTTTATACTTTCCCCATTGAATAACACCTCTAATTAGTCTTCTAATATAATTATTTCCATCAAAGAAGGGTGCTACTTTATGTGTATTTTTGTCATTCTAAACTTGTTGAGTTTCATTATATGTGTCATATGATCTTTCCTCACAAATGCACTAGAAGTTCACCTAGATGAAACTTCTCTTTGATACTAATTATTAGTCTTAGATGACACCTAAAATGGAGGTGAATTACGAGATTAAAAATTCTCTAAGTTAAATTTCTAAGTTCATAAAATTTAAACACTTTCGTAGAAATAGATTTGCAAAAAATAAAAATAAAAATAAATACAATTAATAAAACTATTTCAATAAACATAATCTTATGAATAATAAACTTATATATAAAATAATAATATAAAAACAATATTTTCAAAATAATAGTAATAAATAAACACATTATTTTAAAAGTGTTAAAGTAAAGAGTACAAGGAAGAAGGACAAAAACCATTTATACTAGTTTGGAGATCCACTTTCCCTTACTTATGGTCCCCCAATAAACCTATTTAAGATTTTTTTCACTATTATCAATTAGAAAAATGCTACATATGCAATCCTTTTTATAGGCTTAAGGATAACTTCTTCAATCCATTAAGAAAGGCTTAAATATAAACTTTTCCTCGTAACTATTCTACCTCTTAAAAATACAATTGAAAATTTTTCGCTTAAGCTCAATTTATTGTATCTAAAGGCTCACAAAAAATCAATATGAATACAAATTTCGTGCTAAAAAATTCCCTAAAAACAAATCAAACTCAAATTTCTCACATAAAGCCTTTCAATGTGTAAATCATTTAAATGATTGAAAACTAAACACTTATATGTTGAAAACTAATGAAAAACAACCTATTTCTAGTATTAGGACATTAAAATAGTTGTTTATCATTATTTTTCAATGCTCTAATGCGTTAAACAATTTTTTTCATTGAGAAATAGCCATTGTGGCTGGATTTTCTTTCTTTAACAATTATTTTTTGGGTTTTTAAAATGTTAGCATTTACAACTATTAATACCTGCTATTGTAATTCAACTTCAATTGTGGTGAACAACAGTGTTGTTGTTCTCCTCCAAAACCAATGTTAAAGTCCTTAAAACACATGAAAAATTATCTATAGTAATTCCTAATGGATTCAAGTTTGTTCAAACATTATAGACAATTTCTTAACTCCCACACATACTTAAAAACCTCTCAAAAACATTTTTGGTCATCAAGAGGATTATTAAAAAAATTCCATGCAAAATTCCTCTTGATATTCGTCCTATATGAATATCTTACTTTATTAATTTATTATACATGAATGACCCTCATCAAAACACCAAAATGAATTAAGTGAAACTTATGTTAAAAATATAACAATAATCTTGTAAGAACTCTAATTTTTTCTTTTAAAACACTTGAGTCTTATTCACTTCACCCTAGGCTCTTTCTCTTTCTAATTCCTAAATTCCATATTCAAGTTCTTCCATACTTCATCTTAAACACTTGCCTTTTAAAAACTTAAAAATGCAATAAAAAATTGTAATAAATATTGTTTTATCATCATCAAAACAAGGTGAACCTACCTTGGTTCAACATCTCTTATGGTAACTCAATGGTATGTGCACTTTATGCTCCATCATGTCTTAACCTTAATCATTTCAATATTTTTTTGGAAAAGTAAGTGTTATGGTCTATTTAGTCCTGAAAAGTGAACTTTATGCTCTATCTTGTCTTTTCATACAATTTTATAATTTTAATCACTTTTAACTAAATTTATTCAATTTTAAACATTCTAAATTCTTTAAATTCATAAATTGAACTTCTTATTGAGATTTACACAAAAATATATAAAGTCTCATTAAAATTTAATAATCATGCATAAAGAGTTAACATCATAACGTAGTTCATAACCATAGTTAATCAAATTTCATAACCAATCACAAATAAATGAATGATGACTATACTAACTACAATAATCAAATTAAGGTACATTAGTTAACATTTAAATTAAAAATAAGGAAATTTTGAAATAAGATATCAAATAAATTATAATTAGATTTACAATCATATCAAGTGTAATGAGTATTCTTGTCCTTAGTTTCCTCTCCCCATATTTAAGTTGAACATTGTGCCTATTATTCAAATAATCAAAATAAACACACAAAAAGAGATAGGCACAAGGAAAAATCACTTAAAAATATTGAGTTGATATATTTTATTTGTTTTTGGATTGAGATTTACTACTAAATGGAAAACAAAAGAAAAATGAAAGGAATAAAGGGAAAAAGATATTTAACTCAAAATATCATTAACTATGAGACAAAGATAAAAATTTGAAAAAAAAACATATATGTACAATAATCAGCAAATATGCTTAACTAATATTATTCTCTAATCTGTAAATTTAAGATAGTCCTACAGCTGATCGATCTACCTCTATTAATGATCTAGTTTACTCTTGATCTATATAAGTATCTCATAGGTAGTACCTATGGAAGTCTTGAAGATTGTAGAAATCTAAAGACTAATATTAAGCGATATATGTGCAACAAAAGGTGTAGCCTTAATAGATTCCTCATTGGAATTAGAATCAACATCATTCTAATGAATAGGGTTAAAGGTATATGATCATTGAGTTGCTCATAAACTTTTAAAGGATGCATTTAGAGGATGTGCTAGTACCTATGATTCTAACCATACATTTATAGCTTTAACATTAAGTAAGAAATGATGGAAGCTCTTAGAGAGTGAATCACTAACTGACCCTTGAAACTCACTACAAGGTCCCTAAATATCCTTGTAAAAAGGCACTAAAAATGGAAGTTTTTATTTGGATATTAGACCCAAACAACATTAAACATATGTGGAATGATAAAGCCTACTAGTAGGATGTGAAACAAGATATCTAAGTCATCCAACATCCTAGATAAAGTATAGATATCTTGAAATCTCATCTCTTTAAAACAACTAGTTGTTAATGGTTAAATTTGTAGTATTTTTTGATGTTATTTGATCTTAATTTAACCCTATTTTAGTGCTTAAATCTTCTATTTATATGTTATTATGTTTACTTTGCATTAGGGAGCTTAAACATAAAGATTGGAGTCAAATTATGAAAGTTATGTAAAAAGTCAATTCAAAAGTCAACCTATAATGGCCCCCTATGCAGAAGTACTGTAGACCACCGTTGAAGTGCTATAAACCCCCATTGAAGAAGTCAGATTTTGCATGTTAACGAGGAGATGTTCATCCTATAACGGTGCAGTTGTAGAACAGTGGAGGGTGCTGTTATAGGACAGCAAACGCATTTTTTAACAGATTTTTCAACATTTGCGGCCTGTCTTCTTCCTCTACTTGCAGGTACTTCACTCTTATATAAAGAGGGCTTCGCCAGACATTTTAAGCATCCAGTTTCAATTATAAACATCTTAGTCTTAGTTAGTTTTTAGATTAAAGTATTTTTTAGGTGGTTTTTAGTTTTAATCTTTTGTAATTCAATTTGCAGGTTGTTTTTGTGAGTCCAAAAACTATAATCACGTGGATTAGAGTTAGTTAATCATCTCAGATCCATCTTTGGTGATTTCTAAACTTGGATCTTATGTATTATGGTTTTATTTTAATTAATCAAAGTATTGTTATTTAAATTATATTTATCATATGCTTTGATTAATTGTTGTGCTTAATGTTTAATTTAAGTTAAGTTGTTATGTTTAATGTATTTATGGATGATTAATTGTGTAATTTATGATTAATCCATGATTAGTGAATTATTCTTTATTTATTCAATGCTTAATGCTTGTCCTAAATTGATCACTTAGGATATTGCCTTTAGATAATCTAGGATCCGACAGTCTCTACCTA
>JAOXYD010142487.1:0-10699 GCA_028565735.1 Pinacopodium congolense
CTTACTTGAGTGTAAGTATTGAACTTTAAACTTATTTTAAGAATTATCTGCAATTACTTTCTTGTCATTTATATAAATTATTGATGTTTTTTTCTTCTTGTCAGAGTCACAAAGATGCTACTTTATTTTGATGGAAGAGCTTTCCTTTCTATAATGAATTGACAGGGATCTATGGAGAAGATCGGACAACTAGAAATGATGCATAAACTACTGCCAATATTGGTGAAGAAATGGAAAGGCAAGAAGCTATAAGTGGGTTAAATGAAGGTGGAGAAGATCAATATGAGCATGGTTTGCATGATATAGATGAGTCCTGTACCCAACCTCAAGCATCAAATCTTAAAAGATAAGCTGAAAATTTTTCAGCAAGGAGGAAAAAAAGGGAGAAATGATATAGGAGAAGTAAGCTATGGAGATTCACTTATTGTTGCTGCCAGGATGTTGGATGATACTATGGATCAGATTAGAGAAATATTGTATAACAGTATTAGGACTGAAATGTATATTCAATAAGGAATTGAACAGTTATACAGTGCATTGGGTGAGATAGAGGGTCTCACGGATGATGAAAGGGATACTGCTTTAGGTAAAATTCCTAATCATCTTACAGAAATGCTTGTGTTTTTCACTGGTCCGCCTTCTCAAAGACTTGGGTGGGTGAGGAGGTTTCTTACCACACATTGACAGCCTATTTGGTTGAAGTTTAAATATTTTGTCTAGTTATTTTGTATAGGGTTGAAACTTATTTTTTATTCAACTAAATAACTTTTTAGTAATTTAAGGCCCTATGTTATATTTATTTTCAACGTCGTTACATTGCTATTTTATATTGCACTTATGACTATATAATGAATGCTAACATGAGTCGAATTATGAAAAATTAACCACTATAAAATGTTGAAAATCATATGATAAATAGAAATTTAATAATAAAAAGAATATTAATAATATTAAAATTAGGAAGAAGAATAATAATAATTATTATAAAATTTAATATAATTAATAAAATTAATAATAATAAGGATAATCATAAGTACAATTTTAATACTATTAAGCAAATTATTTGTAATAATAAGAAAAAATATTTATAATAATAAAGATTATTAATAATAAATAATAATAATAACAAGTATATTATTATTATTATTATTATCAATTAATAATAATAATAAATTTATTAATAACAATAATATTAATAATATTAAAATTAGGAAGAAGAATCAAAATAATAAAAATATAATTTAATATAATAAATAATAATAATAAATAGAAAATTAATAATAATGATAATAATAAGTAGAAAATTAATAATAATAATAAGGATATTTTGATCTTTTTGTTTGTTATTCCTTTGTCATTCCAAGTTTATATTTTTAAACCAAACACTAGTATAAAAATTCTTTAGTAATAAACTAATCAAAGTAATACCAATTCCATTATATTTCTCATATTTTCTATTCCTAATGAATAGCTATTCTATTCCTTATCTATTCTAATCTTTAAACCAAACATACTGCTAATGGAGGTCATCATCCAAGAATCTTGGGAAAACTTAAAATTTTTATTGATTGATTAACTAGTCATAATATTTGTTAACCATCAACTGGTCGATCAGTTTATATATTAATCAACTTCTTACTAGTTAATCAATCTAGACATTGATCAATTAATGTGATAACATTTTTTTTATTCAGGGCTTATTTGTTTTTAATTTTGCTTTCATTTTCTATTTCAATTTTTCTAAATACAGAAATAATAAAATAGCACAACAAAAAATACAAATATAATATTAAAATAAAAAAATAATTCAAAAACTAAAAAATATACACAAACAAAAAATGAAGATAAAAATTAAACCAAATGAACCCTTACTTTTTCATTTTAGTATTTGAAAATTTTTATTTTTTTAGTTTGATTTTAGTATACGTTGGTATTTCATTTTTAGGCTGATACTAACTGAAACGGTCAGCATTGACTGATGTATTTATAAAAGTATGATATTAATAAATAACGGACTATTTTTTTTGTTAGTATCGAATGAAATGGTACCATGTTCCAAGCTTTGAAAGAAAGTCTTTGTAATGACAAAGAAAAATGTTAGTCTAACAACCTATTGTTAAGCTTCCATGATATTTGCTTCTGTTAAAAGTCGTCAAAAACTTTAATGGAGTAGTTGTGTGTGTGTGTGTGTGTAAGTAACAACCAAAGTAAGTGGACATGTGTAACTGTGTAAGGGGAGTAAGTGGAGCAACAAAGTGTTAGTGTAGCACAAAAGTTGCAGCTTGGAGGTGAGTGGAGTGAGTAGACAACTCCATATGTTTTGTAGTAGGAATGTGGCTTGTGCTTTGCCACTTCTTGGGCTATAAATAAGCATTCCAATGTAACATTTGCATGCGGTAAAGTAAAAACAAGTGAGCAGAAAAAAATAATGATGGCAGCAAATCAAGAGTAAGTTGTGTGCTCAAAGTAGTGAGTGAGTTCTACACTTTTATAGTGATGAGTGCTTGAAAATTGAATTAAGTTTGTATTAAATATTTAGTTCTCATTTGTCAAAGTATTTTTAGTTTACTACAAAAGTTTTCTTTTCTACCATAATTGTTAAGGGTCTAATTCAACATTTGGTATTAGAGCCACCATTCGAGGATAGACATTAACTATAGCAGAGATTAATAATTCAGTCAGTGACGTCGAAAAGCTCAACCATTCAAATTATAGAGATTGGAGTTTGTGCATCTGATTTTTTTAGAGGGGAAAACTTTGTGGAAAGTTGTAGATGGGACATAAATAGAGTCACTTATAAAGGCCGAAGCCCTTAAAAAGTGGAAAGTTAGAACCATCAAAGCCATGTACACTATAGTCATTACGGTGGAAAGTGATTTACGTCAACAAATTAAAAATGTGAAAACTCTCAAAATGCAATATGACCTATTAAAGGAGTTGTTCACCAAGAAGAATGATGTAAAAATTCAACAATTAAAGAACCAAATTTTATTAACTTCGCAAGATAGCATGACAGTAAGCGAGTATTTTACTCAAGTAAAATTCCTATGTGAGCAGATAGGAAAGTTAGATCCTGATAACGAGATCAGTGAGATAAAGATAAGGAGAATTATTATTCATGGTCTAAGACCAGAATATAATTCTCTAGTAACTGCATTGGATAGGTCAAAGAGCCAATATTAACGGAGATAGAGAGCCTATTGTCCAACCAAGAGGATCTAGATAAGCAGAAGTCTTAATGATCAATAAAAGAAGAGGATGGACCTCTTTTCTTGAAGATAAGAGGAGAGGATAAAGGCTCAAGACAATGATATAAAAGCAATGGCTCGAGGAGACTAGGTTGGAAGCCAGGCCAAAGTTAAGGAAGTTACCAACAATGGTGAGTTGGTAGAGCGAGTGGTAGAGATGCTGACAAGAAAGATGACAGGAAATGTTATAGCTGTGGTGGTAGAGGACACATCGCTCGAGATTGTCGAAAGCTAAAATGTTACAATTATGGAAATAAGGGTCTCTTAACTCAAAAGTATTGAAGGCCAAAGAAGGCTGAAGAAAACGCTACCACTATACAGCAAAGTAAAAGAGAAGAAGATTGGAATTTTGAAGTATCCTTTGTAATAAAGGAGACAATGATACCTCAGGAGACGACGCTCATTGCTGCAAGTGAAAAGTTCATTAACTATAAGGAAGATTGGATAATTGACTCAGGTTGCTCCAATCACATAATAGAGGATGAGACGAAGTTCCTTACTATGGAGAAATACAAGGATAGAATAGTAGTGATCACAACCAACAATGCAGGGTTACCAATAATACATATAGAAAAGGCAATTATAACACTGTAGCCTAGATATCTCCAGATACAACTAGAAAAAGTGTCGTATGTTACAGGCATGAAGAAGAACTTGTTATTTTTGTCTCAATTCACAACTGTAGGAACCTTTGTAGTGATGAACTGGATAATATGAAAGTGTTCCAAAATTTGTGGTTGCCAAAAAACCTACAAATGGAAAGAAAAAAGGGTGAAACCTGTATACGTCATATCAGCACAAGAGGCATGTATGTACGTCATATCAGCACAAGAGGCATATGCTAACAAGATAAAGAGAAGCATGACTCCATATTTATGACATGCCAGATTGTGACATGTGTGTTATCACAAATTAAAGGTGATAATGAAGAAGGTGATGTTGAAGGGGATTCTTCAACTTGAGGTTCGTAGTGATGTTATTTATATAAGATGTCAATACAGAAAGGCATACCAGCTGCTCTACAAATAGTCAGCATTCAAAGAAAAAGCACCATTCAAGTTAATACATTTGGATATATGCGAGCCAGTAAAACAAGCTTCAATTAGTGAATTCAGGTATATTTTCACTTTTATTGATAACTATTCAAGATATGTATGGGTTGATTTTATGAAGTAAAAACCATCAGCCTTCGGTAAATTCAATGAGTTCAAGGAAAAAGGTGGAGAGCGAAGTCAATAGTAAAATTAGTTATTTATGAGCAAACAAAGGGACAAAGTACTTGTTCGAAGAGTTCTCTAGATACCTGCAATTACATAGGATACGGAGACTACTGACCTGTTCATACACCTCATAGTATAATGGGGTAATGGAAAGAAAGAATTGCTTGATTGAGACTTGACAGAGTATCTTGCATGCTAATAATGTACCGGGACAATTTTGGTTTGAATGTATGAAAACCGCAGTACAAGTAATTAATCGATTGCCAATAGTACGATTAGAGTTTATCTCTCCTTTTGAGAGATTATGGAAGATTAAGCCTACTATTACCTACTTCAAAGTTTTTGGTTGTGTATGCTATATGTTCGTGAGTGATGAGCATCATAGCAAGTTTGACAAGAAATCGATTCAATACATCTTTGTTGATTATGACAGTCAAAGAAAAGGGTAGAAGTGTTGTGATCCTGACACAGGGAGGTGCCATATGTCAAGAAATGTAATGTTCGATAAAGCATCATTGTGATAATAGCCCCAAGCATTGTCCTTGCTAGATTCAGCATAAATAAAAGAAAAGCTAAAAGAGAAGTTAGAGGGCCATAATGGAGAAAAACAAATACGAGAAGAAGAAGACACTCAAGTTGAAAACAAGGAGATCGAGAAAACAAGTATTAGCTTGCCAGTGAAGAGGCAAAGCCTATAAAGAACATGTGTGTATCAAGTTGCAGAAGAAAATAGAAAAAATCAGTTTAAAGAGCAAAAAAAAAAAAGAGTAACTGACATACAACCTTGAAGATTAATAAGACTAAGGAAGCCAAACCCAAAGTTTGTAAATATAGCACTAGTAAAACACAATGGTGTGAAATAACTTACCGCATATGAGGAGGCATCACATAGTAGAGAAAGGATAAAATTTATATAAGAAGAAATGAAGGCACTACAGCAAAATGAGACATGGGAGCTAGTGTCCAAGTCAAAGAATATACAACCTAACTCATGTAAATTGGTATACAAGGTGAAGACCAAGCCAGATAGAATGATTAAGAGGTACAAAGCTCTACTAATGACTCGTGGATTCTCACAAAAATATGGACTAGATTATAATAAAATATTTAGTCTAGTGGTAAAGATTACCACAATAGGTGTTCTCATAACCTTAATTGCTGTAAAGTGTTGGAAATTTTGGTAGATGGACATAAAGAATGCATTTTTTTGTGGAAAGGTAGATCGAAACGTTTACATGGAACAATCTCAGGGCCTTGAAAGCATGATTCATCCTAATCATATTTGCAAACTAAAGAAGGTTTTGTATAGATTGAAGCAGGCACCAAGAGCATGATATGGAAAAATTATCGAGTTTCTAATAAGCAGTGGATACGAGATAATACCAGTAGAACTAGACCTATTTATGCAAGCACAAGGTGGAAAGTTGGCTGTAGTCTTTATCTGTCTGGATGATCTTATCATCATTAGGGATAATGAATAGGAGATTTATCAAACGAAAAGTAATATTTCAATCCGCTTCTAAATGAAGGAGCTTGGCAAGTTAAAGTATTTCTTATGCTTAGAGGTTGAGAGAACTGAGAATGGACTTTTCTTATGTCAACATAAGTATGCTCAAGATTTGTTGGAGAAGTATGAAATATTGTATTGAAAGCCCATCTCGACGGCAATTGAGCCTAATGCCCAATTGGGTTCAGTAAAAGGAAAAGAATTGAAGGATGTGATGATGTACATGCAATTGGTTGGTAGCCTAATATATCTTGCATTGACACGACTTGATATATTGTATGTTTTTAGAGTTAATATAGTTGCTTTATGCAGAAACCCAAGAAATAACACTCAGAAGCAGTCAGACGAATATTAAGATACTTGACAATACCATTGATTATGGTATTTTATATAATAGTGGAGTATAATGTGAAGTTACGAGACATTGTGTTGTGGACTATGTTGGTGATCGTTACACTCGATGTTCAACAACTGGCTATATATCCAGTTTTGATTCAGTTATTGTCTCATGGTGTAGTAAACAGCAACTAACTATTAAATACAGAAGAAAAATACAGGGCAACAACTATGGTAGCTCAAGAATGTGCTAGACTAGTACAATTGTTACAAGATTTATAACAGTCAGTTAACTCAACAGTGAAGTTACATTGTGATAATCAATCAACAATACGCTTGACAGAGAATCTTGTATTTCATGTAATGATGAAGCATGTGAAGATTTATTATCATTTTATCCAAAAAAAAAAGGTGATAGAAGATAATATTGAGATGAAGTATGTCAAGATAGATGAACAAGTTATGGATATCTTAACTAAAGGACTTAAAGTTAAGAATTTTGAAATGTTTCAAAGTTAACTTAGGATGATCTCAAGAATGACATTAAAGTATAAAGTGGATGATGATGGGGAGAGTTAAAAGTCATCATTAACTTTAATGGAGTAGTTGTGTGTGTGTGTGTGTGTGTAAGTAACAATTAAAGTAAGTGGACTTGTGTAAGGGGAGTAACAAAGTGTTTGTGCAGTAGAAACGTCGCAACTTGTAGGTGAGTGGAGTGAGTGGAACATCTTCATATGTTGTATAGTAAGAATGTGGCTTGTGCTTTGCCACTTCCTTGGTTATAAATAGACATTCCAATGTAATATTTATATTCGGTAGAGTAAAAACAAGTGAGTAAAAAAAAAAGGTGAGTGGCAGTAAAACAAGAATGAGTTATATGCTCAAAGTAACGAGTGAGTGCCTTATTTTTATAATGAAGAGTGTTTGAGAATTGAATCGAGTTTGTATTAAATATTCAGTTCTCACTTGTCAAAGTATTTTCAATTTACTACAAAAGTTGTCTTTTCCACCATAGTTGCTAAAGGTCTAATTCAACAGCTTATAAGTTCAATAGATAGCCTTATTAACTGGTTGCGGGATGTACAAATATGCTATAGATAACTCTTTCTCCAACATCCCCCTTTCACTACTTCATTCAATATTAATACTTTGTTACAAGGTTAGGGATTGTAATGGACCAGTTTTTAAGTCCAAAATTAAGTTTAAAAGATTTAATGAGATAAAACTCAATTAAATTTATGCAAGTATATTTATGTTTTACTATGAAATTTAAATTTCAAGAATATTCAAAATGTTAAAAAAAACTAGGTTTTAAATTTTTATCCAAAATTATATATAAAAATTTTTTAAATTGGATTTAGATTGAATATCGCTATACGGAAAATTCAAATTGAGTTTGATTTTTTTTTAAATTTAACTAATTTTGAATAGCATATTCAAAAAGCTAAAGGGGTGTTTAGTATCTAATATATTTTTATTCTTGTTTTTTAAAATATAGAAACCTAATTGTTAAATTCTGATTTGATTTTCTATTTTTTAAATAAGAAAAAACTAAAATAGAAATAGTTAACTCACAAAACTGTATTTTGAATGTTTTGAAAATAAGTTTTTAACTGAGATTTTTCTACATTAAATAATTGATATAATCAATTAGCTAATGTATATTTTTAAGACGTATAAAAGTGTTTTGATATAAGAATTTGAATTTTTTATTTAATTATCACCATTAAATTAGTTTTTATCACAAATTTCAATCTAAGAGGTTTTTTCTTATTTTTTATTACAAATATTAACTAAACAAGTTTATTTTTTTCTTAAAGAAACAAAATTTTAAAATAAGAAATAGAAATAAAAAACTATAATAAAAAATAAAAGTGATACTAAAAAAATTTTAAATTTAAAAATGTTTAAAAAATTATATATATAAATATTTTAAACTATTTGGATTGGATACCGATTTCTATTTTTTGTTAAATTTAACAAACTTTGAATTTAGTGACCTCTTTTACTATTCTTATTCACAAGATTTATTAGAATTGTTGTAATTTCTTCGAGTTGTAATTTTTTGATATAGATATTTAATTACTATGTAATAATTTGAATAAAAATTTTGTAAAAATTTTTTAACCAAGAGAGGTTCCAATCATAGTTTTGATAATAAAAAAACTTAAATATTACTAATGATTTGAGTTTGCAAGGTGAGATTAAAAAATAGGTTATTTCAAGATAATTTCATGCTTAAAGTTTGAAGTTTAAAAGGTTAAAATGAAGATAAAGGAAGAACAAAACTTATGAAAGTTACAAGACCTTAATTAAGGTGTCTTGCATTCAATTATAAGTTTTACTTATTTTACAATTGATTTAGGGACTCAATATTGATTATACATTGCATGTAGTTCATTTTAAGTTGTATGAAACTTTGTTTCATTGCAAATCCATCTTTGTCAAGTTAATTAAATTATTTTAATGTGTTATATGGTACTACATTATGTCCTAAGACTTGTTTGAAATCTTATTTTATTCTAGGATAATATCTTAAATTCATTGAATCTGTTTAAAGTTGGTATAGGTCCTTCTCAAATGGCCACTTGTTTCCTTATCTAGGTCCTCCTCAAATGGCCACTTGTTTCCTTATATAGAATTATATGTTTCTTTATTTAGAACTAATTCAAGAAAAACCCTAAAGCAGCTAAGAAAAATAGAGTGCAACCACAAAAAACTTCATAATGTCTTCCTAGACATCTCAACTCTCTCAACTCATATTTTCATGCTATGAAAATAAGATTGATAGGCGAATCTTCTCCAATCTCTTCAAGCTGCCACCATTTATACTGTTTTGTTATATCTCATCCTTATCATCTTCTATCTGATTGTTTAAATTATAAGATTGATATTCTTTATTAGAATAAGTAGTTGCGAATTTGTTTAATCATAGTTTCGATTTTAAGTTTATTATTTTGATAGGTTAGAGAGTTATTCTCAACTGCATTAAAATAAGTTATGTTTATTTTGGTCCAATGTGTATAATGATTCTCGATACATAAATATTTTCAAAAAGTATGATATTGTAATTTTCGGTATGCTAAGGTTTGTAGAGGTTGTCTGATTTTTTTCAATTTTATGAAGATTATTTCTTAAGTTTCAAACTTGTTTTTTTCAGAAGTATTGAATCTGTCCAGAAATTTTTGTCATAGTTTTCAGCATATTTTGGGACATTTTAATCAATTTCTAAAATCGTAAAAATTATTTTTTGATTAACCAAGTGTCCTAGAGTATTTTAATTTTTTTTATAATTTTTTTGAAGGTTATTTGAATTACTTTTAAAAACGTTTTTCATACACACATAAATTGTCACTATTTTTCTATTCTTGAATTAACTGCATCTTTTGATTATATAAATCAGTTATGGGTGTCCAAGCATGTTGTGTTTTTTTTAATGATCTTAGGATTATCTAAATATTTTTATCTTAATTTTTGAGCACTTATATCTTTTGTTTAAGGTTCGTATTTGCAGATTGCTTGAATTTCTCTAGATTTTATACACTCGCTTTCATTTATATATTTACGCATCTAAATCTGAATTATTTGCTTCTAAATTATAGTTTTCTATTTTTTTAAGTTCTCAAGAGCTTTATTGGTTATTTAACTGAATTTTTAAGAGGCTTATTTGACTGTTTGGAAGTATTAGTTTTCTTAACTATTAAATCTATCCATATTTAAATTAAATGAACATTTCATATTGTATTTCATTATTATACAAGTTTTTGTGTGCATTAAATATGCCATATTAAGTTTGAACTTTCATTTGTGTGATTGATCATTCATTCAATTAGTGAAAATATTAAAGTCCTTAGTTTGATTGTACTTTAAGTGAAACACATTAATAAATGTCCTTAGTTACTTAAAAATGGGATATTTGCATTGTTGGGTTAGTTAAGTGAGTCAAAGCTCCTATTTACCCTGTAAAGATTAAGGTCACTCTTCATATTTCACAAGAAGATTAGAAAGACTCGTCTTTACTTCAAAAGTTTTAGGTAGTAAAGGTATCTCTTTGCCTAGAAAAAGATTATCTTGTAAATAATCCTCTTTACCTAGAAAAAAGATTGGATTATATAAGTTTCTTTTTATCTAGAAAAATATTAGATTGTAAATACTACTCTTTTCTTGGAAAAATATTGTAATTGTTTTTACTTTAACTAATAAAGAACGATATCCCATTTTTAAGTTGTTTATTAAATTTATCCATATTTAAATTAAATGAACAATTCATATTGTATTTCATTATTATACAAGTTTTTGTGTGCATTAAACATGCCATATTAAGTTTGAACTTTCATTTGTGTGATTGATCATTCATTCAATTAGTGAAAATATTAAAGTCCTTAGTT
>JAOXYD010142527.1:0-10698 GCA_028565735.1 Pinacopodium congolense
TAACTATGGTAATTCAAGACTTTTTACCATGGTATTTTCAAAGTCATGATTGGTGTTTCATTAAGAATCAATGGTTAAATGATAAAATTCTTTTAAATCCTTCAAAAAACCATTCATAACTTGGCACATTTTTTTTGCAAGAAGAATGAATTGAAGTTGATGGATTATGGACCAAGGAAGAGACGTAAAATTCTCTAACCTTAAGATCCCACTAAAAGACCTTAAAGAAGCGCCTGTTAGGAGGCAACCCAACCTTAATTTCAGTTCTTTTGATTTGAATTTAGTGTGTTTTAAGTCAAATAAATGTGTTGAAACCTTTTAAGTGTGTTTGAATTGAGTTCGGTGTGTTTTCCTTAATTTATCATTAATTTGGTGTGTTTGATTCGGTTTTAAGAGTGGTTTTAGGTTGAATTCTAAAGCAATTCGATGAATAATCTAATCTATGTTGTTATGACTGAGTTTGGAAAGATTTTGAAGTGAAATTGGATTAAAATTAGGCTTTAGAAAGGGTAAACAGACTTATAACGATGGTCTATAGGATGATCAAGCCACTGTTGATGCAGTCTATTATGCACTATCAACGGCGGGCCATTCATCTTATAACGGCGCCATTATAGGATGAACAAGGTGCCATTGAAGGTCGAATAAGGCGATAAAATCACGCAATTTCACTATTCATCATCTTCAACCTCGCTAACCTTCCGAAAACCCTTTTTGTCACCCTTTTTTCTTCAAATCCTCATATCTCTCTCATTTCTCAACCAAATTAAATGTTCTTGGTGTCATTTGTCACATTTGCTTCCCTTTACAAGAATCTATCATCAATTTGTTGTGAAAATCTACAAATTTTCCAAAGTCACCTCTGTAAAATCCAAATCTTTTTCTCCATTCAAGGAATTCTTTTTCAATTTTCTCTCAATATAGACATCCATTTGTGTAGATTTTAGTATCATTGTGTTAAAAATTCCATTATCCTTCTTTTGATACCAAATTCATTTAATTTTATTATCATCAAAAAATTAAGAATATTTCAGTCAAAAAGGAATATTCCAGCGACCCTTCGACTGATTCGAAGCCCATAGGCGAAACAACTTCATCGTTGAGCATCCCATCCATCCGAATGTGGAAGCTCATTTTGACATATCTGGTGCATTCCGGACCTTAATATGGGAGTCTTGCTGGTCCATACTACTGATAAGATTGAAATTTATTAAATTTTCATATGGTTTTTAACGTTATTTCAATCTTATTTTATTGTTTAAATATTTAATTTGTGTTATATTTTGTTTAATAATAGATTTATTACGATAACAAAAATTTTAGGTCAAAACATGACAAATTTAAAGCAATTAGAGTAAAAGTTAAAGATTATATTTTAAAAAAAAAGAAAAAAAAAAGAAAAGTTAGTGTTTTAAGCTCACCGTTTGAAGTAATTAAAACGGTGAGCATTGCACAGCAGGGGACGCGCATCCGGAAAATAAGCTGTGGGAATTAATTTAAAGAGAGGCATCAATCCCTAGATATAAAAGGAGGCGAAAATAAACAGAAGAGGAGTTTTGTTTTTGGAGAGCTGTCTGGCGGCTAAGATTGGCGGCTGAGACCAAGAAGACAGGTGGGGACGAGAGTCTTATGGCTTGAGGGAACACGGTGGCTGTCTTGGGCGAGTGTGAAGCAGCAGCTGCACGCATGTGACGCACAGGAACAAGGACAAGTCCAGCTGCTGTTTAGTGGACAGGTGTCGACGTTGGACGACGAGTGGAGCTGCAGCGTGGGAAGCTTGTGGAGTGACTGGTGACGTTGCATTCGGAGACTGCTTGGGGTTGCTGAAATTGCATAATTTAATTCATATTAATTAGTGTTAAGATGGTTTTGAGTTACAAAATCAGAGTGAACCTGTGACTGTGTTTCTTTCTTGGTTTTTATTCAATTAAACCATATCCAGTTGAAAATTTTTATTATAACGTTACAAGAACATTGGGCCATAGTTATGGGATAATTTGTTGCTATAAATAGGTGTTGAGAATAAGTATTTTTTATCCAACAAGCATTCTAAACATTCTTACAAGTATTCTTGAGCATGCAAAGCTAAGTTTTTGTGATTTTTATGAAATGGTGTGTTTTTCATGAGGCATTTGTAAGGCATTCAGTATATATGTGTATGACTTTCTTTTATACAAAGTGAGCTTAAGTAAAATATTTTTTAAGAGTTATTTATGATAAAGTGAGGTTGTTATTTAGCCTAAGGAAAAAGAAAGGATGGAATGTTATTCTTAAACCATAAAAAGGAACTTGTATTAACTAACATTGTATATTTTGTTGCTATAGTGCAAAAATCTCAACAATGTTTACTAGGGATTAAACATAAGGACAAGTGGATAGCTCCAAACTAAGATAAATCGTATTATGGCTCTCTTCACTTACTCTTTTACTTTCATTGTTTAATTATTGTTTTTGTTTAAATTGGTGTATTAATGCAAGTGTTTTTGTTTCTACATTCTATAAAATTTGTGAATTTAGTTTAAATAAATTAAAAGAACTTTTTTAATCCCCTAATTCACCCCACTCTTAAGTACCATATAGGACTAATAAATGCTTCATCCAATGGCTCTTTAAAGTCCTATAAAACATGAGCAAACATTAAAAAAAAAACAAGTAATCATCTTATTCAAAGAGTTTAACTCAATATATACATAAATCACATGAATTTATCCTTAAAGACAATTCAAACAATCACTAAATCACGTCTAAAATATTTTTGCTTTAAGAATTATCTTTGATCTTGTTCCTTGTTTGATCTTTGTTTCTCAAGTTAATTTCCTCTAAAACTTGTTTATTTTTTTCCTTCAATACCTTCTAACCCTCTTAAGGAGACTCCTAGGGTTTTTCAAGTCATGTTGTGTCCTTAATAGCTTTAAACACTAAAAAAAATATGTGAATCTCACGTTTTGACTTATCCTAGCTGATATAACCGTGCCCTAGCACAATCATAATAAAGAAGCATGTCCAAAAAAACTATTTTCTCCAGCTTTTTCGAACTTTTCTAGCTTTCAATTCTTCCTAATCTTTTTTCTATAACTTCTTTTTCTCTGGTCCTTTGGTCTTGAAATTTTATGTATGACTCAATAATATGGTTCCCTAAATTGATTCTACAATAATTTTAACTCCAGAAGTGCATTAAAACGCTTACCAAAGTCGTATAAAATATGAAAAATCATCCAAAGTAACTTAAATAATGTTTTATTTGAGAATCAACTAAATATGTACTTAAATCACATAAAATTTCTCTGTAAACCTAAGATAATGATCATGAAAGCGTACCTAAAACATGTATAATTAGGGTGATACCAGTGAAATCCCTTTATACTAAATTCAATACTTATGCATGATCATAAATATACTTAGTCACCTTGTTTTACTTTTTTCACAATCTCCTTTATCACAAGAAAATATTTACCGTCTCTGATATTATTCAATGTCAAATCAGTATAATAAGAAATACATAGAGTTTAAAAGAAAGAACTATACGTACTCTAGCACCCAAGAGGGGGGAATTGGGTATTTACAAAAATTCTTTAATAATTAAAATTAGAAACCTAAATCAAATGGAATCTAAATGCAATCACTAAACCAAAGTTCAACATAAGATCATATGGAATTACAAATGCCAAAATGAATATAATAAATTAAAATTCAAGCAACATAACCAAAAATAAGTTAAGGAGTTAAGGAAAAAGAGAGACACAAGAAAATTATATAAGTTCACATACCCCAAAGAAAGGCTACGTCTTCTTTCCAGCTACTTGTTGGATGATTTTCACTAATAAATCCAAACAAGTACAATCTTATTATAAGGTGAAGAGTAACTTTTACAATTTTACTTCCTAAGGGTGAAGAGTAACCCTATACAAGATTCAATCTTCTTATTGAAGGTGGAGAGTAACCTTTAATAACTATTTTCAAGGCATATAGAAGCCTCTACAACTCATAATTAACCAAATGATTCAATATCCCAATTTCAAGTAACCAACTAAACCTTAAAAGGTGTTTCACTCAATGTATAATTAGACTAAGGGCTTTACTTTTCTATAAATGATATGAATGAATGATGACAATCTAGAAAGCATAAACACTCTTAGTATGATAAAAATTATACACCAAAAACGTGTATATATGTATATATATATATCCAATATGATCAAAATGAGCTGAGTATAAAATCTGGACAGTTTAAACACTTTATAAATGTTCAGCTCAAAACATAAATATAAATGTTAAAAAATCAAACTAAAAGTTTCAGAGCACTACTAACAACGTATGCGAACTAAATACAATAAATTTATGCAGACATAAACTCATTTAAATGATTCAATTTATGATTAAATAAAGAACATAAAAATTGTACAGTTTTGATATATGAGTGAACTAATGCACACAAATGATAGAACAATCAATCAAAAATTAGAAACTATGATTATTATGACTCTTAAGGACTTACAAAATAGAAAAGAATAATAACACATATTAAGAAATAGATTAAGTAGGTTGAAATTGAAATCAAACCTAAACCAGTGAAAATAGAAGTTATCTTGAAATATTTGAGTGTTCAAGCTCAAAGATAACTTAAATAAGCCTCCAAAAATCAAAACCAAGGTTAAACATAATCTAGGGGACTTAAGTGAGCTGAAAAAAAATTTCAAGATTTTAAAAACAATATTAGTAAGCTAAAATTGAGATTAAAGCAAGAATAGTCTCAACAGAGACAATTTTGATATATGTGTGTGTTCTATCTTTAATCTGATGATATAGCCCTTATAAAATGTAAAAGATGGATAAAAAAAACTTAAAACACTCAAGAAAGATGAAAACAATAATTTCTCACACTCAAAAACTCAATAAAATAGTAAACATATGGATTAAAAGTGATAGTAGTAAAAGTTGGGTGGCTTGAGCTTTATAGAGATTTTGGCTTTTTTATATGTTTTCAAGGCATCTAGAGAGTTAAATTATTTGGATAAGGTATTTATAGTGCCTACAGACTTAAAGAGGGTTTAGAAGTTAAAAATAGTCATTAGAATGAAGAATAAAGTAAAGGTTAAAAGTAAAAACTAGTCATTGAACATATACGGCGGGTTCTATGAGCTATGCAACATCAAACAATTCAAAACTATGCATTGTCCTTTGAATTGAGAAAATATGCAACTTTTTCATATCAAATGCAATGGATGATTAAAATTGAGTCCTTAGATCAATTGAACATTAAGTAAAACTTACAAACATATTTGAAACATCCTATCTAAGGTCTTAAAGCTTCCAAATCCTTTTATCTTCTATTGTTTTCAAATTTAGTCTTCAAACTCCAAGCTTTCCATATTAAATTCACTTTAAGATATATCTATCTTTGAATTATACATCATAAACTTAAATTATTAGTAATCAAACAAATTTTGTTATCATCAAAATCAAGATTGGAATCTCATTTGGTTCAACAACATCTATCATAGATTGATAATAGTGAGACTGAACAGTATGGAATGGCGAATCCATAACATACCATTATCTAGCTATCATCATATCTACATTGTGATCGACTTCCCTTATTTGCATGGCACTACGAATAGAAAGTTGAGGTTTAGGAATTGTTCTTGAAGTAAAAAAAATGATTTTCTTCTTTTTTTTCAAACCTTATTGTAACCTAAATCACTCTTTTCTATCGGCTGAATCATCACCAAGTCCACGACTGTAAAATGAACTCCCACTATTAATATTAGAACTTCATATAACTCTTCTATCTTTTTCAACTTGATACTCTTCAATCAAAGTCTTTATTTGTCACTTTACATTATGAGAAATGTTCTTTCAAGACTCACATTAACGTTAATTCTAGCCAAATGCCTCTTTAATCTTGTGATTCCTCCACCTCTCAAAGTTTTGCTACAATATAAACATATGATCTGGTTCCTCAAGTCAGGAATAAGTCTACCATGAGCCTATGTTGAATCATCATATCTCTCATAATGAATGAAATATCACTAATAGTACTTAACGTTGAACTTTCCTCTATTTACTTATAAAAATCAATGCAATTGATTAAAACATACAACATACTAATTGTATCTAGCAATCAAACAGATTTCATTACAAATATTCAATTGATGGTTATACTAACTCAATCATATATTTAATTTCATGAATACACATTTATTTTGAAAAACATAACACAATTTCACAAAAAATTAAAAAACCCCCAATTTTTATATGCCTAAATTGAGAAAATTTTAAATTTGATAAAATGATATGCAATTAATGATTCTATTATCATACTTCTAATTTTATGAATATAAATTTAATTTTGAAAAATATAAGACAATTTCACCTAAAATTAAAAATTTTCAATTTTCACATGCCTAAATTGAAAAAAAATGAATTCAGTAAAATTAGATATAATTGATGATTCTACTAACTTAATCATATATCTAATTTCATGAATATACATTCAATTTTGAAAAATATATTAAAATTTTAATAAAAATTAAAAATAATTGTCAATTTCTGTATGCTTAATTGAGAAATTTTAAATTAGATAAAATTAGATATAATCGATGATTCTACAAGCTCAATAATAAATATAATTTTATGAATATACATTTAATTTTGGAAAAATTCCATAATTTCTCCAAAAATTGATAATTCTCAATTTTAAAATCTTAATTCTATGTAAAATCGAATTTTCTTTAATTTATATACATTCATACAAAATTTAACTTCTACAATACTTAAAATTGATGAATTAAACACTAATTCATAATTAATTGTATGAAAATTTAATGAAATTGAAAATTTACAAACCTAAAAATTAAGAAATTTACGAATTTCAACTAAAATTCTTCAAATTGATTGATGAATGTAAATGTAGGAGAAATACTAAAGCTTCTTATCAGTTGCAGGAATTTGATTGGAAATCTAAAAATTTGTCAAAAAAAGGATGAAAGTCAAGAATTGGATAAATGGCATTTTTGTGATATTTTGATATTTTAGGAGTTTTAAGGTTATTGAAGTAAGATAAATGTAAAAATGAAAATTTAAACTCAAATATATGAGTTTTGTAGGGGAAAATGATATTTGGAGGTTGAAGACGAAAAATACTGAAGGAAAAAAGAAGAGAAATGAAGAAAAAATAAGGAAAAAGAGGTTTTAATGGCCATTAATTCAATACATTAGTTGGTTGGTCCTTGTAATTAGTCGAATAATATATAATAATTTCAATCCATTTATATTTTTATCTCTAAAAATTTTAAAAATTTAGATTTTAATCTTAATTTTGACTCAGTATATCAATTATCAGTTTATACTAGCCGATTTGATCTAAAATAATCCATACAAGTTGATATATTAACTTGAAACAATTTAAGTCTTTACCATATCGACCTTAGGCTAATCCGATATAAAATGATGAATATGAGCTGATCTGTATAGATTTTCAAATCCATTCAAACTATTATTTGCCTCACAAATATTTTTAAAAGATTCGACTCATGCTCTTTGCATGTCCCTTATGATATTTTTATATGATTATTGGACTAAACTACGTAATTCTGAGACTTTTAAATTTTAATAAGGCAAAAACTATATGTCCCCAACCAAATAGCCCTATCTAGCCCATCAATACACGTGTAGTAATGTCATTAAATCCATACGTTAACTGGTTTTAAAAATAGAAATTAGGGGTCACAAGTATTTTAGTAAAACTTCTTTTAGTAGTTGGCTCGGCTTTAATAGCTTTGCTAATTTTGGTTTTGTTAGTGTTTTTTTATTTAACTTGGGTGGCCTCCCATTGGGAGCCCCCAAGGGCGCCCCCCCCCCCCCCAAACTGGATGGGGAGCGTTGTCATATTTTTCTAAAACAAAGTGAGGCTCTTGGTGGGAGCACCCAAATCTTTCCCTTTAATAGGAAACATCGTAAATAGTCGACAAAGTCTCCGAAACCTCTCATCGAGACAAGGGTGGCATAGGCATAGGCAAAGACATCGTCGTAAAAGGATAATATTACAAGTGGGTTTGCAGAGGCAAAAATGAATAAGCTTGTGTTCTTCAAAGGATGGTTTATAATTTTGATTTAGAAGATTTGCTACGAAATTTGTGGAGGTTTTGAGTAAACGAAGTATGGGGAAATCATATAAGGCAATGATTAAGGAAGGGACCACCGTGGTGGTTAAGAGGCTCAAGGACGTTGTGGTGACAAAGCATGAGTTTGAGATGCAAATGAAGGTGTTGTGAAAGTTTAATCATGAAAATATGGTTCCTTTGAGAGCTTTTTACTATTCTAAGGATGAGAAATTGTGTGTCTACAAATTCATGGTTGCTAGTAGCTTGTCTACTCTTCTTTATGGTAAGGTTTCTCATTTATTTTTTAAGCTTTTTCTAATTGTGCGTTTACTTAATTAAAAAAATTCCTTAATTTCCAAATGGTACATTGTTCCAAATTGTGCACAATCAGGATTGTTATTGATTTGCATGATGATTGTTGGCTTTAAACTTGACTCATAATCTATTGGCCCTTGTATGCAACAGTGTAGCCTTTAATGGTGGAATGAGTTATGTCTATGTTTATTGAGAGAATCTGTGAAGTTTCCTTATTCTTTTAGTTATACATAAGTAACCTCATTACTTCCCTTCCTGTTTGTTATTTCTTTTCTCTAAAAGTTTAAAAACCTTTATCAAAATCTTAATTACATCATAGCTTGAACGGTATATATCCAATCATTTGAGAAGTTGCTAACAAGGGTTTGTTTAGTTAAGCTTTTGTTTTTTCTTTTCTAAACACTTGTGTTTTCATTAGTTTTGTGTTTAGAAAAATAAAAACTTTACCAATTAAACTATTAGATGTAAGACCATTTCTAAAGATGTAAAAGTAAGCCTATAGGTTAATACTTTAAATATACTCTGCCTTCAATCGGACTTTTCCTTGAAATTGTTTGTTTCTTAAAGTGATATTAGCATTTGTGAAACTGGAGTGTATAATTGTGTTTGTGTTAAATCACCTAATTGGTGAGTATCTATTTTGAGCACTTCCATTTGTCCTTTTCTTGTCTAAGTATTTGAAGTATTAATGTATCCTCTTTGTCAACTAATAGGATTGGGGAAGATTGCAAAACTTAAAATATTCTAATTTTACATAGTAATCAAGCTAATCGAGTTATCATATCTCATTCTATTGTTGGTCAAGCTTATCGTGTAAAGTTATGTTCATGCAATTTGATTATCATCATTTTTTCATGCAGGTCTTCCAATTACACGTTAAGAATAGGGATCCTTGTGAAGAGTTAGTTTGGTGATCCTATTATTCTTAGAAACTTTAGTTGGTGCTGATGATGCTTGTCCACTTAGCACAGGAAATAGGATTAATTAAAATTTGAAATGAAATTTTGTAAAGGTCATACTAATGATATAATGTGAGGGTTCTTGTCATATAATTTCTAATTGAATAAGCAGCTTTAACTTCTTGTTCTTCTTTGTAATCTGGATTCTTGTTAAGATCAAATAATAAA
Source organism: Pinacopodium congolense (assembly GCA_028565735.1). Taxonomy (NCBI): domain Eukaryota; kingdom Viridiplantae; phylum Streptophyta; class Magnoliopsida; order Malpighiales; family Erythroxylaceae; genus Pinacopodium; species Pinacopodium congolense. Next base: position 9,545 of record JAOXYD010142527.1, read on the forward strand.
TTTGTAATTAATTATTAATTTAGAAGCTTTTAGATGCTTTAAAGGTTGTTTTATTTGTCAACATGTAATATTTGGCATCTTAACTGCATATACATTGCTATTTATAGATGTTCTTCAAGGAACAAGTAAACATGATAAATTAAGGAACATGCAACAAGTTTGAAATTTCCTATGAAGGACGAGTAAAAGGCTTAGTTGGAACATTGTAATGTTAGGTAATGATGCCTGGAATTTTCATTTTTATGCATAAAACCTGCCCATTGTTAAGTTGAAAAATGCCAATATATGGAATTCAAAATTATGGATTTTAATAACTGGCAATGCCATAAGTTGTTGATATCCATAGCTAATATATAAACATTTGAATCAAAATTTCTACTGCATCTTTTACATCAATTACATTGCTTATAAACTTTTAAATTTTAATAAAATTTAGAAAAGGAAAAGTAAATAATAAGTAAGAGCATCGGGTGACATTAGTAAGAATGATATTAAGATGTCCACGTATTCTCAGAAAATTAAGGGCATTATTTTTTAGATTAGAAATGATAATTTTCAGTAAATACTTTTATATCAAAAATAAATAACTAGTGGACTTTGCAAATGGTAACTAAATCCTTTATAGATAGACCCTAGACTCACTTTATATCGATATCCTCTATTTTAAGGCTTAAAACCATATTCTTTGACTCCCTCTCAACCAATACAAAGGCATAGATGATAAATAGCATACTCAAAAGTTGGGGAAGACCAACTCTAAAGCTGGGGAAGATCACCTGAAGATTTCAAGAAATAGTAATATACAGATCGTAAGATGAAATTAAAGAAGGCATATTTTTTACATAAGTATCCATTAAAACTTTGTTTTAATGATTAATTATCAAATGAATATAAGGATAGAATAATTTATCTGGTCTAATAAGTCATTAGAAATGTTTGCAATATCAAAAATGAACCCATGAGTATCAATAACATAATGGATATATTCAAATATATAGCCCTCCACATAATATAACTTCAACAAATATTAGAATAATAGTTAAGGAATCTGCTTCATTATTCACTATTATATTATGTATTGTTAGGGGTCAAATTGATATAGTTTTAATGGTTAATTTGTTGAATTATGACCCCTAATTCAGTGCTTAAGTGTT
>JAOXYD010142538.1:0-10698 GCA_028565735.1 Pinacopodium congolense
ATAACAGGCAAGGTTTATCAAACCATATGATCAAACGTCATTAAGAATTTTCTTAAAGTTTGAAATGTCATGAATTTTGAAAAATTATACTTTAAGAGATCGAAAAATTTTCAAAGTGCATGACGTCTTATTTCAAAGATTTTAATGCATCATGAAACTTTCAAACCTTTACCATAAATTAATGCATTATGACTTTTCAAAAATCTTTTATAAACTAATGCATGGAGGCAATTCATCAAAAAATTTTAGTAAACAATTTTATGAAATAAGGGAATCCTTTATCATTTATGAAGGGATTAAAGAGTCAAGAAGATTATTAAAAATGTGCTCAAAAGGATTTATATGCAAAAACAAAATATGTGTTCTATAAAACATCTAAGCATCTAAGGGTCACTTAAAATCATATTAATACATTTATAATTTTCACTTAACTTAAACGTGCAAAATATATCAACGTAGGGATAATCATTCAAAATGCTCTTCAACCAATTAGAGAAAATTACTCAATAAAAAAAAGAAACTTGAAAGAATCGTGTTCATGCATTCTTAATCATGATTTCTACTATAGAACATGTTAAGACTTGAAAATATTCACTTCAAAGGCATCAATCGTCAATTATTGATAGTATTCCTAAAACAACCTAAGCAAAAATTGTTCTAAAACATTATTTAAGATTGAAAAGAAGTAAACAAGATGAGATTTTAGAGAAAATGATAGTAAGCAGCAGTAATAAATGAAAACCTTAAACAAAGAAACTGAAAATGTGACTTGATAGGCTATTGGTCGGCCGATTTGGTCCTATTAGTCGACCGACCTTAAGTTGACTGATATGCATATTCAGTTGATCGACCCTATATGTTGATGATATAGTACAAATAAAAAAGTAAAAATACTCAAATAAAATTTATTTTAAAAATACACTTATTTAATCAAACATTGAAAATATCAAGTGGCATTTAAGATAAAGAGCTATGCAATTTTAAGTTTAAGGCATACCTTCCTTTCATATTTATCACCAATTTCTTGAAATTTTCACTTTCTTGGTTCAACAATGCTAGTGATTTCCATTTCCTTTAAGCTCTTAGGGATACCCTTTTAAAACCTACAAAAAAAAATAAGTTAAGAATGTGTGGCTAATTGTTTAAGGGTTTCAAGGTATTAAAGGGATGATAGGTGATTATTCACATTAATGAAATTAGGATTTCATTAAATTTGGTGTTTATAAGCTTAGGTTTAATTGGAGCTTGGGTTTATTGTTAAAAATTGGGGGTTATTTTTAGGCTTAATCACCCTTTTTTTAATTCCTAATTTGAATGTTAGGATTGATGCTTTTGATATGTATTAGTCATTAGCGATTTTCATAAGTAGCGATAGATTGGTTGGTTTTATAGGTAAAATTAACCAATTAATCTAAGGTTCCAATTCTTTAGGTTACACTTTCTAAGCTTGAGTGATCATTGTCTAAGTTAGTCATTCCCTATAGATTAATAATTTTGTGCCATTAAACTTAGAAAGCTTATTCTATGTTATAACAGAGTTAGTAGTATTTTTAGACCTTATTAGATTTACCTTTTTTAGGGAATTAGGATTTAAGATCTTCTTTAGATCTATAATCTATCATCTTAGCTAGAGTACAGTTTGTTTAGAATTGAGGATAAATAGTTATCATAGAATCTCGATGATACCTTCTACCTATTTCTTTAATATTATTATTAGTTTTATCATATTTGGCAATTGTCATTTATCTCTTTAGTTGTGTTTATTACATCTTAGCTCATTTGTTTTCATTGTGTCAGGGTTTTTTTTTCATTTTCTGTCCAATATTCTAAATAGAAGTTACATTCTAACTACTTATAATTTGACCTTAACTTTCCATACTACACAATAAGGTTCAATTAGGATTATTATTTGGTAATTTGCAATGAGCTACCAAATTTTAGGCGTCGTTGTCAGGGAGTTAACGTTTGTCACTTTTTATTTCTCGTGTTATTTTTGTTTTTTTTTTATCTTTGTCACTTTTTTTGCATGTTCCATAGTTTTTCAAAACACTCATGATTGCAAAAATTTGCTAAGGAAAACATGAGTTCACTTCTTTCTCGACTTAACCTTTTTTCACTTTATTCTATTATAGGTCATGTGAGGTTTCATTAGAGTGAGTGAGCTAGACATACACATCTTCCTAAGATTAGTAATTCCTTACCATTTAGAGAAGAAGTTGCAAAGAGTTTGAACTAGTCTATCGAGGAAGCAGAAGAAATCATAAAGCCACTTCAATGTATTTTAAAGGAACTTTCTTCTCCTACTTTTAATCCTAACTTACTCTGCATTAACTATCCTGATGATGACCTAAAGTTGAGATTAAAGCTATAATAATTTGTGATTTTCCTACTTCTATAGGTTTTCGAGACACCAACTTGTTGGGATTTGGCTATATCACTAACCTAAATAAATTTCTTAAAGAGTTCCACATTGCATGTTTAGGCATGAAGCCAACAAGGGTTATCGTAGAACAACTCAAGCTAAAGGCATTTCTCTTTACCTTAGCAAATGCAGTTAAGTAGGGGCTATACAACTTACCTATGGGAATGGTTAACATTTAGGAGCAGATGCAACAAGCATTCTTGAAGTACTTTCTTAGGAAGGAAAGTCGTAGTATTTGATAAAACACTAGAGATTCATTGCACGAGTATTGGAAGCACTTCAAAAATCTCTACAACAGCTATTCAAACCATCAGATAAGTGAAAATTGTTAATTTAATATTTTTATGAGGCTTTGTTACCTTTGACAGGAATACGATTGATGCTACAAGTGGAGGAGCTTTGGTAGATAGGACTTTGGAGGACCCAAAGAACTTAATAGGGACTATGGCAACTAATTCCAATTATTAGGGAAATCAGAATATTTTATCTTCCTCATCCAAGAAAGTTAAGTAAGTGTCCATCTCTAATTTGCAACAGTAATTGGCCAATTTAACTTCTTTAATATAGCAAGTAGTGATGGGAAAGGGACCTGCCAATGTATGTGACATTTTGTACTTGTAAATCATTCTATTGAGGCTTGCAATACCTTGTAAGATGAATAACAAGTTAATATAGTTCGAAGGTTTCAAGGAAAATAGAGGTATGATCCTTTCTCCCCCACTTATAATTAAGGGTAGAAGGATCATCCTAACTTCTAGTATGGTAATCCTGAACAAGGAAGTAGCTCCAATGTGTGACCTTCTTCTTATCAATAGCAATAATAAGGTTCAATGAATCACCGGTGATTTCACTAAGGCCAGTTATAGTTTCAACCGAGGCCTCTACCTCTATAGCTACCATAAGAAGTCGGAGGCATGTATTTGGAAGAAATTGTAAAGAGCTTAATTACTAATACCTCAAATCCAATAGGAAGCGAGGAGTGGTGTGAAGAACTTGCAGAACCAAGTGAGTTAGCTGGTGGATGTAGTGGGAAAGTTGTAAGCTCAAAGTTTTACAAGATTACCTAGTCAGCTTGAAGAGAACCCTAGAGAGGATGCTTGTTCCATCACCTTGAGAAGTGGTAAGGAGGTGGAAGGTCCCATGAAGATGAAGGTGAAGCAAGGAGAAGAAGAGGAAACTATTTTAGAAATGAAGGCGGTGGACTTAGACATTTGCTTATCCTCAAGAAATCCAATCAATCATTAATCTCAAAATAGCATATAAGCATAAAAATAATTGTCCAACCTATCATACATTATCATTGGAAAGATTTCCTTGGGTTTTCAAGCATAATAAACCTAAAACATGTTATATATCCAATTAAGCATATCAAGTCACAAACAATCTTAAATTACTTTATATTTATTAAAATTCAACCTAAATCACGCATAAAATTCCCTATGAAAAATAAAAAGTGCTAAATCAAGATGTATCATCTTTCAAACAACAATTCATCATTTATTTATTAAAAAAAAAACATAAGTACAAAATATGAGCATTTTGAAATTTGGTTGAGAAGTTACTCAATCTTTTTATGCGAAGTTAAAAATTTTGTCATGACCAATTACCAGTTATTCAACCAAGTCACATCATATCAATTGGCTACTAGCAGTACTCTTTAACTTTAATCAATTGGTTTAAAGCCAATGGAGTGAATAAAACTAGCTCACTTATTAAAACTTTACTTTCTTTTCTTTTCTTTTTCTTATTTTTTCATTTAATTTAAATAAGATGATGATATAGTTTAAAAGAAAGCATATTTTGCTTTAGAACTAGCATTTTAAACATGGAATTTTATAAGGATCGAAAAATATCGTTATCTAAAATATGAAGAAATTTAAAGCCATTTGATCTTGAATATTCCTAATAAACTATATAGCAACTAAAAGGGGCATAATAAGTAAAAATAAAAGAAAATGTCTAATGAAAATACATCAAAAAATAAAAAATTCTACAAATTATAAATTATTTAAAAAATATAAAATAATAAGCTTTAAGACAAGTCCCTAAAAAAAGTTTTATAACTAATTAAGCATATCAAGTCACAAACAATCTTAAATTACTTTATATTTATTCAAATTCAACCTAAATAACACATCAAATTCCCTATGAAAAATAAATAGTGCTAAATCAAGATGTATCATCTTTCAAACAACAATTCGTCACTTATTTATTTAAAACAAAACATAAAAAAAAGAAACGAGCATTTTGAAATTTAGTTGAGAAGTTACTTAATCTTTTTATGCGAAGGTAAAAATTTTTTCATGAACAATCACCGATTATTCAACCAAGTCACATCATATCAGTTGGCTACTAACAGTACTCTTTAACTTTAATCAATTGGTTTGAAGCCAATGGAGTGAATAAAACTAGCTCACTTATTAAAACCTTACTTTCTTTTCTTTTCTTTTTCTTCTTTTCATTTAATTTAAATAAGATGATGATATAGTTTAAAATAAGGCATATTTTGCTTTAGAACTAGCATTTTAAACATGGAATTTCATAATGATCATAAAATATCATTATAAAAAATATGAAGAAATTTAAAGTCATTTGATCTTTAATATTCCTAATCAACTGTATAACATCTAAAAGGGGCATAATAAGTATAAACAAAAGGAAAAATGTCTAATGAAAATACATCAAAATTAAAAAAATTCTACAAATTATAAATTATTTAAAAATATAAAATAATAAGCTTTAAGAAAAGTCCCTCCCCCACACTTAACTTGAATATTGTCCCAATATTCATAAAACAATAATAAAGTTTAAAAAAATTAGAAAAGGAATAGAAAGAACCTGGAATAAGATTGGTATTGCTTAAATGTCCTTTAGGGTGAACTTTGAAACTTCTTCCTTAAATTGTATCAAAGATTTGATATAGAACATAAAAAAATATACAAAGAGCATTAATGTACTAAAAGCAAGATAACTGGTAGCCATGCTCCACTAAGGAAAATATGATTAAAGAAAAGCTAAGAGCATAAAAAGGAAACTAAAGAAAAACACTCCAAAGCATACTGAATCCTACTTCTATAGTTGGGTTGCCTCTCAACAATCGCTTCTTTAAATTCTTTTAGCTAGACCTTAAGGTTAGAGAACCTTACGCCTCTTCCTTGGTCCAAAATCTAACATTTTCACTTCAATATCCTTAAACCCAAAATAGGTCATATTTGAAAGTATTTCTAAAGCACGTAACTGATTCTTAAAATTTTTAACCCTACCTTTCACGAAACACGACTCGTGACTTTTAAAATACCCTATAGTGGAAAGCTTGGACACCAATGAAATTTATAACTTCAAATGTTTTCTTAGATTTTCATCATAATTTTCAAATTCAAGAACATGTGGGTATGGAATCCTAGGTTGGTAAGGTTGAATATTTGGATCAGCAAATAACCTAAGTGGATCCTATTTAACTTCTTTTTCTTCTATCTCTTAACTTTTTATTCATCAATTTCCCTTCGCTATATTCTACACTTATGCCCTTCATTTCATGGTTATTTTAAATAGTGATGAACATAATATGTTCCCTAAAAGTAGGTTCAGGCATAAAAGGTAAGGGCTTAAGTAACCACTCATCTGGAATTTTTACAATCTAACTTACTTGAGTCTTTAAATGATTAATGGAATTTTCATGAGTTTGCATCCTAAACTCATTTCTCTAGATATATTTCATTACTGTATCTTCAATATTAAATTTTTCAGGGGGAGGTGACTTAGAAGGTTGGCTTCTGGGAAGTGGTAGTTTGGATGTTTGTTGCATGGAAAATTAGGGTAGCTCTCCCTGAGATGAATGCAAGAGTCAATTCTTTACCTATTAGTAGGATAATGATCTTGCATAAGATCAAGTGCATAAGAACATCTTCCTTGACAATCTATAAAAGCATGAAAGGAACTATAATAATTATCACATGCTACTAGACCTTTGAATATATACTATTACTAAATTGAGTTTGTAAACCTTCCAATTGCTTACTAAGGCCTACCATTTGAGTTTGTAAAGTTGAGATATTATTAATTTCATAAGCTCTAAATGGCTTCCTATGATAATGTTAGTCGCTAAGCTAACTCCTAACTTTCTTTATGCTAACATCGCAAGTGAACGGATCGAAAACTTGTAGTATAAGCAGATATCATCCCACAAGGATTGAAATTAGTCACCCTACTAATTTTACTACACTTTGTTTAAGGAAAAGATTCAAGCAGATTCAAACAACTTCAAGAAATAAAACTAAAGAGAAAAAGTAAACTAAAGAAAAATTATTGACATAACCAAAATATAAGACAGTAAATTGAAATGTGGAAGAAATCAAGATTAAATACTAGGAATTGTTGTTATTCTTATCTATTTCCTCTTGTTTGATTGATTCAATTTATGTTTGGCCAAAGAACCTTTCTCAAGGTACAACTAATTTTCACTAGTTAACTTAATTAAGGTTAACCTTCTGATCTCTCAACCTATAGCTTCTTCCTTAAAAATTTAATTAGTTATGAAGTGATCTTATATGTAGTATATTAATCTATTGAAATCTCTTTCTAATAAATCAATAAGCTTGTTATCTATAGGTCTATTAAATTTCAACTCTCATTATACATTCAACACATGTTACAAAGCTTACTCTCTCAATTTATTGCTAAGTTTAAAATCAATAAATAACACAAACATCCATTGCATTAAATCAATAAACACAGGTGTACTAATAGTTCAAACGACAATTCCTAAAACAAATTTAGCTACTCATAACATCAATATGGTAACAAAAAACAATATTTTTCATAATATAAACCATATCCGAGAAAATTAAAAAAAAGTAATAAGATATTATTCTCTTAACTAAACTAGTGGAAAATATGAAAATTTGTTGAACGTGATTCCATGTTCTCCAAACTCTAGAACAGCTGACTTGACTTAAGTCAAACCCCCCTGTTTGCTGACGACTTTTGTCTTTTTCCTGACTGTGCCTCCCCCTAGTTAGGTTTTCCGTTTTTTTTTTCTGTTATATATGTTAAGAAAAAATTTCTTGCTATCTTTCAAGTTGAATGGTGGCATATGTGAGGAGAAGACCATGAGCATGGAGCAAGAGAGTCACGAATGTGGCTTATGAAGCCCACGTGTAGCCACTGCCTGAGTTTTCTCTTCTTCTTTCTTTGGCTTTCCTACTCCTTTTCGTGATCTTTGGTTACACATAAACCACATCAAATGAAAACTTTCCATAAGATACGTTAATGACATCCTAAAAAGTAATAATTGAACACTAAAAACATAAAATAGATTAAGAACACAAAAAGAATAAAACAAGAACAATACAAGTCCTAAATCCCTTAAAAGCAAGAAATTAACATACTAAACAATTAGAAAAACTAATGCCTAAAACACAACTATCAGATAAGGCTCAGAATTATATTAAAAGCTGTTGGTTGCCATATCTACGATCAATCTATATGCTTTACTTGGAGTTTTTCTCATCAGGGTGTCTCTAGCAATAGAATCAATCTTACTGAAAGTGGAATGTGTGATTCCTAAATAAAATATACACACTAGCTCATAAATTATAAAATTATGCATAAGACACTCACCAAGTAGCTATTTAAATTACTCCCAAGACTCATGTAAACTCTCTTATTACTCAAATGACGAAATCATATTTTTCAATTTTGCTATCTTGGCTAGGAGAAAGAATTTTGCTACGAAACGATTAATAAGAGCATCCCAAGTTGTAATAGAACTAGGTTCAAAAGTGTTTAACCAAATGTGAGCTTTATCTTTTAGAGAAATGGGAAAAAGCTTAAGTTTAAATGCATCATTAGAAATTTTAGGACTTCTATAGAGATTGCTAATATCAATGAAATTTTTTAAATAATCAATTAGATTTTCTCTGGTAACCCATCATCGATACGCATAACCTCATTTTGTAAAGTCAAAAGGTTATTCTTCCTTCCCTACTTTCTTAGTTTTCTACATATTCAAAGTGATCAAGAGAATTATAATAGGAATTAAGAGAAGATTTAATAATAGGACTGCATAAGAATGAGTTTCCTAATTCCTTATTATTCTTTAATCATTGTTTGGTTTAATCTTGTAGACATGAAATAATTTGATTTGAGATCTAGGGGGGATGAGTACTTGGACCAATTTTTTGTTTTTTATTCGATGATTTAATGCAAAACCTAAATTATCTTAAGTTTATCATGGTTAATATGGTTTTTAGATTAATATTTTGCTAGCGATTTCAATTCAATTTCACATTTCATATATTTAGATTGATAAATCATTTATATGAATATATTAATTTCATAAATAAAAAGTCTTGCATGAATTTCTAAAGATAGAATTACATAAGTTTTTTTAGATAAAATTCAAACCTAGCACATGGTATCAATTAATCAGTTTAATGCATCTTCTTAGGGTTTTAATTAGAAGATATTATAATTAATCAACTGAGAGATAGAAATTATATTTCTTGAGGAAGAATAAATTTAATTAGGGGATTTTACTATTCTAAGTAATTAGGTGTAATCATTAAATCTAGATAAATCTTGAATATATTAGGGTTTTAAGGAGATTCTTTATCTAGGTCTTAATCCTATTAATTGATATTTCTTTATGTTAGTTTATTTGGTTTATGACTTTTATTTAATTTGTTAATTTTAGTTTAATTAATAATTTAACCAAATCAATCACTTGTTTTACTAGATTAAATAATAGAAAAATAGTTAGTACTAGTAATTATAATCTTTACGAGAATGATACTCATATACATTAGACTATATTATAGAGTGACAGGTGCACTTGCTTAGTTGAGCTTAGTATTGTTTAGAGCATGAACATCAATGACACCTGAATTTCGTTTTCTTGGTTCTCTTGGCAGGTGGCCATTCTTTCATTCTTAATAGGGCAGTTGGTATTAGTAACTTGAGTATTAGCTACACCAAAAGGTTATTTCAAGGTGACATTTCTCATCAGATTCTGAGTGGAAACTATCCATTATGTTCTCATTATCTTATCTTTAATAATAGAGTTATTTAAAGAAACAATAAGATTTTTTAAAAATTATTTCCATGGTAGGTGAGGAAGTGTGCTAAGTGCATGCGTTGTGCCATTAATAAAGTTTGCTTTTGTTGATAATTATTTATTTCACTCAATTCTCCATGATTTTTACTGAAATTATCTTGTGCAAGAGTGTCATAGAGTATATAGGTCGGTACTTAGTATCATCTAACCATAATAATTTAACATTTTCTCCACTAATATTGGAAGAACTTGGTTGAGAGATGTCTCTACACATATCCGTTCCTAGCTTAATCCTTTCATAAATGTAATATATTAATCCTTTTACAAAAACTCCTTGTGTAGCTAGCAAGGAGGTTGAGTCCAATGGTAGTCTAATATTTCAAAAGCATGATGTGAATGCTTCTCCAAATTGAAAAGAAGTTTTTATTCATCTCCTCAAGATTTAGTCTAGATTTCTAGTTTTGAAGAAAAGGGGGTTTGGTTTGCACATGTCATAGACTTCCCTTTATTATTTTCCTCATGTTGCTTTCATTAAGAATTTAAACATAAACAAATCTTGATCATTGAAAAATGCCTTTTGGAGACCTTATTTCCTCTATTAGCTATAAGCCCATATATTCAACATAGGAATAGGGAGGCTTTTGTGCATAAAAATACCTTATCATACAAAAGTTCCAATTTACCATACCTTATTTTAAAACTTTAGAGGGGGTGAAACCATACCACATCCATTAGATGAATGAGGACAGAGGTAGGAAAGCTTCTTAATAGGAGAAATGTCTCCCATAGCCTAGCATCAAGTGTGTTTAAAGGGAGAATTGGGTCTTAATAACTTAAATATCCTGAGATTGATGTAGTTCAAAACACATAACTAAAGAAACATCATATGTAGTGGAATTCATTTTAAGAGAGGGCTTAATGTAAGGAAAAGGAGAGGAAGAGGAGGATGGATGAGATGTAGAGTGTAGTGACCCGATTCCTATACATATATATAGGCATCCACTATTTAGAGAGTCATTTCACATGTATAATTGTGAATTTCATTTCATATACATTCTTAAATTGTGATTTGGAATAATGGTAAATGTGTTAGCTATATTTAATTGATCATTTCCGAGTATAAGTGATTTTGATGTGATTATTGGGCAAATGTGAAGTTATTTGTGTCTTAACTTATGAATTTGTGATTTGGAAAGGGATGAAAATTGAGGGATTGGTGTGA
>JAOXYD010142558.1:0-10696 GCA_028565735.1 Pinacopodium congolense
AGAAGAAAATCAATGACAATGCATATGTTGTGGGACTACCTACTGATATGGGAATATCTAAGACATTTAATGTGGCATATATTTATCCATTCTACCCTGATGATGAGCCTTTGTATCCAATAAACTCGAGGTCGAGTTTTCTTCAAGTGGGGGAGAATGATGTAGAAGACATAGCCTTGAAGTTTTTGGACAAATTGGACAGAGGAAAGGAAAACGGGCATAACTTTTGACTCGAGATGAGTTACGGGGCCCATAATATGTTTTTAAAGACTGATTTAAGTGCTCTATTGCAAAGACAATGGTGAATTGACTGGAAACAGCCCAAATATCTCTACCGAAGCCCATATACGGGATATTTCTAATTTTTATGTTATTTAGAATTCGTTTTAATTATGACTTTTTATTATTGTTCGTTTTAGGGTTTCGAGACTATTTAAGTAAAGGACAAAATTGTTTTCGGGTTAGCAAATTAATAATAATTTTCGATTACCTTTAAGCTTTCTTTCTGTGCTTTCTACGCTGCGTCACTTCACATGTCAACTTGGTAGGGAAGCACTTAATATTGTTTTTCCTTTCCTTCATCATCTTGATAATGTGATTTAGATGGAAACAAAAACATTTTTAATGTTTCGTGTATAAGAAAAAGAGAAGACATGATTGTTTTTTTTTTTAACCAAAACATGTTGTAATTGGTAAGGAATCACTAGAAAATATCTTTTAAATCATATATATAATTACATCAAATAGATGCACAATTACATAATAATAATCTTCAATATATATCCACAATCAAGATGATAATAGAATAATAAGAAATCAAAATATAAAATTATAATACTTTTTATTTATTGATTCTCAAAACCATACTTTGATACCACATGTAAGAATTTCTTACATGAAAACTTTATCATATAAACATAAATACATAATATTTAGGATATTAGAATCTAATAATTTTCACAATAATAGAAGTGTACCTTAATCCATAGTATTTTCCGATACCTTTTCTAAATAGATAATTTTCAAAATATTTTTCAAGATATGTTTAGATTTTGTTTTCTCTCTCTTAGCCTTGTTTCGTTCTTTTTCGTATGTAAAACGATGAAATGATACGTGAAAACACATAATAAATAGAGAAATAGAGGGAGAAGTTATCTTTTAAAGTTTAAACTACACCTCTTTTTTCATTATCCATATATTGACGTTTTATAAATGTAAATATATTAAAATATTTAGTTTAATTAAACTATTATCTCTATTCAAATAATCAGTAGGATTTAATATTCTTAAATTATTAAACTAAATTACGTGGGTTACATAATGAAATTAACTAACAATTTGAATTATAATTAATAGAACTTTCTCCATTTTCAGTGACATAATTTATAAAAAATACTTCAAATATAAGAATTTTTTAATAGAAATGATGGTTTACCCTTATTCCGTGACATAATTTTAAAAAGTACATCAAACATAAGAATTTGTTAATAGAAATGGTGGTTTAAAACAAAAAACAACAAAAAGAGTGTATATAGAGAAGTAAAAGTCTTTTTTAAGAGGCGATCACCAGCGCCGGTTATCTATTATTTTCCTTCACATCATTACGGCTTATATGCTATTCTTTTATTGGTGTTTCTTATCAAATATTTGTAGATATGTACCGAAATTGATGCTTGTCTTGAGATGAGACCTTATTGTTTTGTAAAGAGTCATGGGAATGCTATGTCAGCGGAGGCAAGAGCAATAGTTATTCGAGAAATGGTGATGTAACTAAATTTAAGTTCAAGGAACATGTTGAGAGATTTAATCACTTCTTTTGAGATACGGTGGCAAAGTTGCGAACATCATCGATTTTAGTACCAATACACTGTAATCTTGGTATCTGTTACCATTTGATGCCATTTTAAATGTCTTTTTAAAATTATAAAATGATCTTCTAATTTTTATATAATTCAGATTTCGTTTCTATTAAAACTATAATTAAGTTGTGTTTGTATTTTCACTCAATAATTCAATTTATTACAATTAATATAAAATTATTTTTATTTAAAAATACCAATATTAACTAAAAACATTTTATATTTAAATATAATTTTCCACTTAATCCTTCGAATTTTTAATTTATAATTTTTACTTGATATTTTTTCAATATTTCAATCTGTTATCCTTATATCAGTTGGTATAAATTGAAATTGTACAATACATTTAAATACAATCACCTCGCTATAATCATGCATTATATGAAAGCAATTAAAGGATCGTTTAATAACCATTTAATCACACCCAATAAGCATACCTTGTTTCACAGTGATTCCGATTGTGATTATAATTTGCTTTATGTCCTCTTAGCCTTCCTCTGATCGCTTTTCTCTAATGGTTGAGAAATCGATGGCTTCCATAACCTTTTATATCAAACAGTCTGTTTTACCTATTGTTGTTAAAGGAGAAGAAAAGGTCATGTGGCGTAATTTGATTCTAACTGCCTTAAGCCCATTAACTATTATTGTAACACCCATTTTTTTCTCTTTTCTTTTTTGGAATTGGACCCAATAGGGAATTAATCCCTTACTTTCTTCAGAAACGTCTATGCCCATTTCCTTCTTTTCTCATTTCTTCATAAATCCATCCTAATGGCCATTCCAACATGTCTTTTTTTTATACCTTTTTTAGTTTCTATCGTTTTTGGTCTTCTTACTTCTACTTTCAGTTTTATTTATTCTTCTACTGGAGATCTCTACACTTTAGGTAAGAAACGAATTTGATTTTCACTTCGTTATTGTTAATAATTGGTGTCTTTTTTCTGCCAATATCTATTTTGATGTTTATTTCTCTATTTATTTAGTAAGTTTCGATAGGAAAATAAAACTAGCTAGTTTGAAAGTTGTCTTGAGAGCTTCAATAAGGGCAGAGGAGAGGGAGAGCTTCGGGAGGAAGCTAATGGTGGTGAGAGGTGTTGGGTTTGGTAAAAAGAAAGAAGAAAGGAGGGGGAGAGAATATTAGGTGAAGAAGAAGAATGAAACCAGAAGAAAAGAGAAAGCGATAAGGAGAAGAGAGAGAAGAAGAAGCTCCCTGGCGATGAAGGTGTCACCGGAGAATATGACCCAAAAAAAAAAAAAGGAGGTTGCCGAAGAAGAAGATATGGGGAAGAAAGAGTTATAGGTTTTTTGGATTTTCCAAAAATGGGTAAAGGGCTTTTAGGCTAGAGTTTTTAATTTTTGTTGAACTGTTAGGCTTGAAGTTAAGTAAGGTTTGAATTTTAGTGGGTTTTAGACCTTTAAAAGATATTCTGAATTTAAATGGAATCTAATATGAGCTTAAATGCTAGTAAGACTTTCTTTTGAACTTTGGACGATTGGACTTAAAAATTTAAACTTGGACCTAATGTATCAATTGGATTGTTTGGATCTTGAAAAGTTTAGTTGAAAGTTTGATTTAGGCTTTGGAGATTTAATTAACATCTTGGGTTTTTGGATTCATAATTAAGCTTGGACCTTTATTTGAGTTATTTTAAACTTAATGATTAATTTTCTTATTTTAGGTCCTATTGGAGCCAATCCAAGGAAATTTGGGCTTTGGGTTTAAGTAAGGATTTTTCTAATTTACCCTTACAATTTTTAATTAATTCAAAATATTATAAATTGAATATATTGATTTCCTTATTTGTATAATTAATTTTTTATGAAGCATGATTTAATTAGAAAATGTTTAGTATATTTTTTTAAAGGCATGGAATTTTTTTAATTAGTGAATTAAATGTTAATTGATAATAGTTGCCTATGTATATTAAATAAATGTTGGAATCTCTTGATTAATGTGTGTTAATACATTATTAATTTTATATATGACTTGACACTTGTAAAGTATGAAATTTGTAAAATGTTGATTAATACGTGAATGACATAATTGAATTAATGACTTAATTATTAATGAGATGAAAATTAATTTCGAATTTTCGATTGATTAAAAATAATGAATTTGGGCTACTTGATTTAGATGATCGTAAATGATTGATGTTAGATATTTTATATAAAAGTGCATTCTGAGCATGACATGCCACAAGATAGATTAATCATTGGATATGATAGATATACATGATTGATATGATTAGAAATTAAGATTTACGAAAAAGATGTTCAATGAGACAAATTAACAAGTTAGATTGAGGAATTATTTGCTTACTTAGGTCAGGTATATTCAGTGGTCTTAGATTTACGAGATTGAGATTGACTGATATGATATTGATGCGGGTTGGGCCTGTATGTGGAGTAGTACCACAGCATCCTGAATCCCAAGGATGTTGCGCCCAAGGCTAGGAATCAGAGTGATGTCGGGGTATCAGATGTGATATCTTGTGCCGAATATATTCATACATATGTGTATGCCACATTCGATTTATCCACCGAGATTGAGATTGTGATGATATGAGCCGACGAACCATTGAATATAGCCTACTAGGTTAAGCATGGCCCTAATAAATGAAAAAATTAAAAATTGTTAGAATTAGTAAATGAAATTGTATCTCAAGATATCATGAATTTGCATCATTATATGGATGGTTACTATAATTTTGTTGTTATGCTTGAATAGGTTTATATATACACTTATATTCATATATGAAGATCCTATATGATTATTATAATAGTATGAAGGTAAATATGGAATCCTTACTGAGTTGGCAACTCATCCTTTATCCATGGACTATTTTCAGGAAATTGATTGAGATTCGAAAATTCAGTTGGTTTGAGTTATTTCATCGAGAGTAGGTGGGCTAGCGGCTAAATAATTTTGTTATTTCATTTGATCTGTTGAGACTTTTGGATTATTGTTTTGAACTGAATTATTTATAGTTTGGATAACTTAAGTATTACTTTATGTTGTATGGACTGGATTATGTTTTGGACTTTACTATAAATGTTTATTGAGATTGTGATTGGACTTATTATATTCGTTTTATGGTTAAATTTAAGGGAGCGTCACAATTATAGTGGCCCATCTCATTTAAAATCAGATTATAAGTTGCATGTGCCACATGAAGTGTAAAATAATCCAACATTATATGCTTAACTTGTACATACCATTGTTGACAACTCTGGTTCAAAAGCCAAAAGTAGGTGTCGAAGCTTTATTGTCTAACAAATTCCCTGATCTGCCTTTGTAAAATCAGAGAAAGCAGCATCCACCTCTTTTTATAATCTAAAAGAGACTTTAATAACATTGTTGTTTGTGCACAAATAGTCTTTATAGTAAACTTCTATCATTTCGATATTTATCAATTAATTATTAATGTTAATATTTGTATAGAAATAGTTTTTATAAATAAAATTTAGTAATAACGTTAGAGTTAATGAGGATAAATATTTATTTATAATACAGGAATAAGTTTGTATATTATTCAGTTTCGTCTGAATAAAATTTTGTTTTAAATATGTTAAGTCTGAAAGTTCACCTATAAATTTTTAAAACAGCTTATTTAATTTTTCATTAAAATTTTAAAAATGTTAGGATATTTCTTTTTTCCACAAAGACTCATGTCGTTAAGTTTAGCTTTGAAAAATCTTTAAAAACTATGACGGTTTGGTGCATGCGTAAGAAAGTTATATACATATTTTATGATATTGTAGTGTTAAATTAAATATAAATTTTCTTTTATTTTATGATATTGTAGTATTAAATTAAATATTTTTTTTTCTTTCTTCTTTGTCTTCTTCTTTTTAAAAATATCTTACTTTTAGCGTACAAATTAACAAAAAGTAGATAGGTCCCTTTTCACGTTAAAATTCTAACCACTTGTTTAGTCTTACACTGTATTAGTCTTTGACGTGAAAGCTCTTACATCGAATGAAGAAGATTCCAAGAGGCCGGCATCCCTTCTCTCTTTTCATCCTTCACATCCCCTTATTACCAGAAGCATGAAACATACATACCTTTCCTCTATAAATCTACTTTATTCCCATCAGAATATATATATATGTATGTATCATATGGAAAATGAAAAATTCGTGGCTGTACTTCTTTATGATACTAGTGATTGCAGGCAGTAGGTCAGCAGAGGCAAAATGGTCACTCGAAAAAAAGATGATAGAGGATTACTTTTGCGAGCATTTGGATATATCAAATCAAAACTGGCTGAGACTAGTACATGCTACTATCACCGGCAAAATTTTACCTTCTATTTTATTCGGAAAAATTTTATTTATTATTATTGAAGATACAATTTTAAATTTTATAATTTTTTAAAATTAACATATTTTATAATCACTAACATTCATATGAGTGTTAAAACAAAATTTTTAAATACATATAGTAATTTATAAGATAAATATTTTAAATAAATTATGTGGAAAATATTCAATTTAATATTAAATAAAAAATTTAAATCAATTAATATTATAAATTTAATATATTTCTAATTCCGATCATATCTTTCATATGTTTGAAAAGCATAATATGTGATATTATGTGGTGTTGATATCTTTAAATAAATTTTTATCAATTTATAAATTAAATATTTAAATAAATTATTTGATAAATAATTAATTTAAAGTTAAATAATATATTTAAATCAATTAAAATTTATAAACTTATGTGAATAGCCTTGAAGTTCTTAAAGAAATTGAACAAAAGAAAGTAGTAGAATCTTTAAAAGGTCATAATTTTTGGCTCGTGTCAAGTTCTAGGGACTATAATATGTTTAAAAAAATTATTGATTTTCACGCTTTATTGGAGGGGCAATCCACATAGTTCATTGGCTCTAAAAAATGACCCAAAAAGTTCTTCCGAAGGTCTTAAATGATGCATTTTATTTTTTTTATATTATTCAAAATTCTTTCCAAATTAGGATTCTTTTCCTTATTTTCTTGTTTTAGGGTTTTATAGACCATTTAAACCTTTGATAAGTTGTTTTTTACCAAGAAAACCAATTAATAAGAATTTTCCTATTAATTTCATTTTTTTTTGTAATTTCTCTACGCTGCTTCAGGTGATCTCAGAGTGGTTTCTACCGTTTTGATGGTAAGCAATGACAATATAGAGAGTGTTCATACCCGTAACGGTGTTTAGGGTATGGTAGTCTTCAGAACTGAGATTTAGGCTCAAGGAGCGGCATTAACAACCATGGAGCAGAGAGTTGATAGTAGATTCCGACGTTTGGAACAATGCCTCGAATATATTATTGATTGACTTAATGCTTTGGCTGTGGATGCTAATAGGAACGGAATTGATGATAGGCAACGAACAAGAGAAAGTGATGCTCAAAGCGATCATGTCATTAGACTTATTACTGCAAATAATCGTAGGCACCAGCTTATGATGAAGGTTCTGAAGAATAAGATAAAGTGTGGACGAATGATTATAAATTGACCAGTTAGAAGGCATATTAGTCAAAGCCGGTATCAAGATCACATTTTTAATAGGGATAATTATGAATTTAAGTTGAAAGTAGATATCCCTAGTTTCAATGGAAATCTGAGCATTGAAGATTTCTTTTATTGGATTGCAAAATTTGATCAATTCTTTGGAAATTCGTAAAGAGAAAAGAGTGAGATTGGTAGCCTGCAAATTGAAAGGCGGTGCTTTTACTGGTAGGAGAGGTTACAGAATAGAAGGTATCACAAGGGTAAGCAACCCATCTGAACTTAGCAAAAAATAAAGCAGTTACTGCAGAGGGATTCTCTTATACTAGATTTTGAGTAGATTTTGTTTCAACAATATCATAGATGTTATCAGGATTAGAAAAATATTCATGAAGACACCGATGAGTTTATGAGGTTTGCTGAGAGGAATGACTTGTAGGAGAGTGAAGGGTAGCAAGTTGCAAGATATTTAGACAGGTTAAAAGATCAGATTAGGGACAAGATTGGGGTTCAAGTTTTTGGAACCAGAATGAAGCAAATGACATGGCCATCAATGCTTAATTGATGTTATAAGAGAAAAATAATAGGTGGAATTCCAATAAGTGAGGATCTAGTAATGAGAATTTTAGTCGAGTTCCTATTAAAAGGAGCAAGTCAGCTCAAGATAATCACCTATGCAATGAATGGAAGGAGGATAGGTCAATAGGAAAGATGCTAGTCAAATCGAAAGAGGTACAGAAAACGGCTAATTCTTATACTAATCCGATGATGTAAAGTGTTATAGCTGCAGTCAACCTAGACATAAATCTAATAAATGCCCTAACAGAAGAGGTGCTAATATGGTAGAGAAAAAAGTTGAAGAAGAAGTTTGTGAGACTGATGGGGATGATGATGAGGGGGAATATAAAGATGATGATGGAGAAGAACATAATTATATGATCAGAAAATTGATATTAGTCCTTAAACAAGAAGATGTTACCCAACGACACTAATTATTCTACGGCACCAATTATTCTACGGCACCAATTATTACACACTAAGTGTACCCTTAATATGCATCTGTTTGATCTGATCATAAATAGTAGTGGTTATGAGAATATTATTGGTAGAGAGATAGTGAAGGCATTACAGTTAATAGTAGAGAAACATTATAATCCTTATTGCATTGGTTGGATAAAGGCGACAAAGAAGAATCAGTTCAATGAGCGTTGTGAGGTACCTTTTTTCATTGGTAAATACCAAGATGAGGTATATTGTGATGTAGTAGATATGGATGCTTGTTATCTACTGTTTAGTATATCTTGATAGTTTGATGTAGATGCACAACACGAAGGTAAAGATAATGTGTATAGGTTGGAGAAGGAAAGGATGAAGTTTACATTGCTCCCTTTGAAGACAAAGAAATGTCCTAACACTTTAAAAGTGGAAGGGTCCTTTACCACCATTACACAGTTTGAGCAAGAAATGGAGTAATGGAGGTTGTTATGGAAGAATCTAAGGTCATTCAAGCTTTAGTTTTGAAGCAAATTTTGGTCATTGATGAAGTAGTGAGACTATTGTTAGAAGAATTCAGTGAATTTATGCCTAAAGATTTGTCAGATGGCCTTCCTCCCATGCGAGAAATCCAACATCATATTGATCTGATTCCAAGAGCTAGTCTTCCTAATCTGCCCCACTACATAATAAGTTTGAAGGAGAGTGAGATTTTACAAGAGAAAGTTCAAGAGTTGTAAAAAGGGTATATCGGGGAGAGTATGAGTCCCTATACTGTTCCTGCCCTATTAACGCCTAAGAAAGATGGTAGTTGATGAACGTATGTTGATAGCAGAGCAATCAATAAGATTGCTATCAAGTATAAGTTTTCAATTCTACGGTTGGAGGATATGATGGACAAATCAAGCGGAGTTATGGTGCTTTCCAAGATTGATTTGAGGAGTGGATATCATCAAATCTGAATAAGATCGGGAGATGAATAGAATACAACCTTTAAGACTATAGAGGAACTATATGAATGGTTGGTGATGCCATTCAGACTATCAAATGCTCCAAGCACTTTCATGCTGGTGATTGATAATTGTGTTTTTGTATGTATTTTTCTATATGTTTATTGCATAATAGGTTGTTTTTATTGTGTTTTAATATTTATTTTATATGTTTTTAGTTAGTATAATTTTAATTGTTGTTTTGTTTATGTTTAGTGTTAATTTGGAGTAAGTTTTGTTTATTTAAGTGTTTTTATCTGTGTTTTGTGTTTTGTGTTTTTATTATTAATTATTATTGTTGGGTTAGAATTGATTTTTATTGGTGTATTTATTTTTTTGTGTGTAGGTAAATTAAAGTTAAAGAAAAAAAACAAAACAGAAAAAAAAAAGAAGGGAAAAAGACAAGAGCAGCCGACCAGCCTGTCCTTCAGTCCAGACCCAGCAGCAGATGAAGCTCAGACGCCCAAGCACTGCATCGCCCAAGCCTTCAATGCCAAGCCCAACGCCAGCAACAGCCCGCGTCACAAGCTCCAGTCCGCTCCCAGGACGAGCCTAGCAGCAGCAGCCCGCGCGCCTGCCCGACCCGCAGCGCAAAAGCGAGCCTAGCATGCGTCCTCGCCCCGGCCCGCCAACCAGCCCAGCACGCCAGGCGCCTCGACCCGCGACGCTACTCCCAGCCAGCCCCCGCCTTGGCTGCGCCTTCAGCGCCCTGGGCCGCGCGTCCTCCCTCCAGCCCAGCGAGCAGTCCTCCCTCTTCAGCCCACCAGATCAGCTCCAGCTCTCCAGGCTCCAAGCATAGCAGCCCGCCAGACATCAGCAGGTCTACTCCTCTCTAGGACAGCCCTGCAGCCAGCAAGCCCAGCGGTCTCCTCTCCATAACCCAGCTGCAGCAGTCCACCAACAGGAAAAAACCTAGACAGATTTAAATCAAGAGATTCGGACAACAAGAAGAAGGGAGAATCCGGACGAGAAGACAGAAAACACAAAAGAGGGGAGCGGACAGAAAAATAAAACCAAGGGACGCGAGCAGCGGACAGAAATGAGGGGGGGCAGAAAGAAATCAAAAAGAGCAGACACAAAACGGAGATAGATCAACACAGCGGACAAGAAACTTCAAGCTACACAAATACATCCAAACTTCAAGTTTATTCTAAAGTTTATGTTTTTATGTTATTTTAGTTTCAGATTTATTTTATTTTATTTTATTTATTATTTCTGTTTTTATTTCAGTGTTATTTTATTTTCTGTTTTTATTTTATTTTGTTTTATTTTATTTTATTTTTTTATGAATATGAACTTGGTTGAATTTATTTTTAATAGTATGTGTGGCTAAAATATATTTAGGATTTGTTATTTGAATTA
>JAOXYD010142569.1:0-10696 GCA_028565735.1 Pinacopodium congolense
ACTCCACTTTATTACTTGTTCGATAGGTGCACTTGCCTTTCGTCACGTTGGTTTTCGCTTAATCTCATTTTGGTTTTTAAAGTAAAATCAGTTTAAAGAACGCCCATTTTCAATCACTCACCAACGAACAACAGTTTACACCTTGATTTATCCTAGTTTGGAGCTATCTACTTACTCCTAATCTAGTCCCCAACACCATTGTTAAGCTTTTGTTCTTATAACAATAATCAAAGTTACATATACAATCCTTTTTTACAGGATGAAGGAAAAAATTTCACTAGTTTTTTTTTCCGAGGATTAAGAATAACCTTACAATTACTCTATTACAATTGAAAAGAAACTTCACTTGATAAACACAAGAAGCTTATGAATGAATGCATAAAAAAAATTTGATGGCCTTTTTCAAAAAATCACACACATAACAACTTACTTAAAACCTTTCAAGTAATCACTCCTTGAAAAATAAAAGCTTTGTAAGACTTTCAAACATTATAATCACTCTCCACTTTTTGTATATAAAATCTTATTTCCACACATAATACTCAGACCTATTTATATAGCTCAAAGTATGATAGATCCGTCGGACAAACAGTAATATTACCGTTTGTCTAAAGGGCAAAATTAATAAATGTTTTACCGGTTGTATAACATTATAATTCTCTCTTAACTCTGGAAGTTTCTGAACATTCGATCGACCGATAGGTCTTTGTGACTGTGTTCAATCAACTGATCAATTCATTCAATCGACCAATAGCCTCTTGTCAAGTATTCGGTCGATCGAACAAATCATTCGGTTAGCCGATCTATCTTATTCGGTCGACTGACCTTAGAACTAATAGCCAAATAAATGTTAAACACCTTTTTAAATAAACCAACAAACACCCATACACCTAAACAAGTCTTTAACTTATCTTTAATACTTTATGCATATTTTTCTAACCAAATTAAACATATATCAAGAGATGTAATCATATTAAGAACACACAATACCTTCTTGATTATGCACCTATATGCATATTCTAAAAGATGTACGCATGAACAATTAAATAAAGCCTGTTGAGAATATCAAAGTAAAAACAACTACAAGTTACACTAAGTAAGCCAAAATAAACTTATTCTAAAAACTTCTTCTTCAAAACTTTGAGTCTTCATGTGATTCTTCAATTTCTTCTTCAATACTCTTTGATCGGTCATTCTAACCTATCTTTCAAACATACTTAAAATATATACATTAGTAACAGAAATTGTTCTGTCATTACCAAAATAAGGTGGAACCACCCTTGGTTCAATAGTTTCCAAGAAGATTAAGTTCTTCTTTAATTCTAGCACATGTCTAATATCACATAATGTCCTAACGATTCCATTATACATTTTAGTTTTGACTTGTATTGCTCCAAAAATCACACATACCTTGCCATCTCCTAAATAAATATAATCAAAATTTCTTGACATGTATGAATCAAAGCAGTTTTTATTTGGAGTTATATAATACGAACGCTTTGTGTCTAAAATTCACAAATTTGTGAATTAATTTGGTGATACTCAGAGCATATCTCCATCAATGCATTCTGAGTCATCCCTCTGCACCATGTTAATAGAATTTCTATCATTTTTTCTTTTCTTCTCATCATTATATTCCTTCCTATTTAGATAGTCTGCTTTAAAATGGCTAAGCTACTTACAAACATGGCACTGCAAAACCTTTTTACCCCTGAATTTTGACCTTAAACCTTAAATTCCCCTTGCCTTAGCCATCCTTATTCTCTTTTTTTCTATGTTCCTAATTACCCTTCACATATAATCTTTACATTGAGAGCTCTCATCGTTATTTTGTTTCTATTGAATGTGAGTCGACAATGCAAATTGTCTCCTTTCTGTATGTGAGTGTAGTCATCATCTGTTCATATAGAGGCAACGAACATAACAAGATCATAGCTTCGTCTTCATCTTCAATCTTCACGTCAATGGTATAAGCAATTTGATTCGGTTATGATTAAACTTTGAAACAAATGTTTTAAGCATGATTGTTATGGGTATGTTAAGAATCTTGATAGGGGCTCATTCATTTTTCTTCTAACTACTTTACTCTTGCGAACATAGGAAACCCAAGGTTTCATAACCTTGTTAAAAATATGTATATTTTTATGTTTTTCTTCTCTATTCTTTAATTTTTCTTATGTATTTCACAACAATTGGTATTAAAGTAAAGGTTATCATGCAAGAACCAAGTATATAGATGTGAGGTTTCACAAAAATCAAAGAGTTAACCACATCTGGTTAGATTTTATTGTATAAAGTTTATAGGAAGAATACAACTAATATATTAATAAAACCTATTACTATTGATAAGTTCAAGCATTGCTTGGACTTGATCAACATTTCTAAATGTTAAACATGACTGGTGCCCAACCTCTATGGTGTGAGAAAAGACCTAAGGCATGCTTATCTTCATAAATCATATATTCTCTAAGGTGAAAATTATTATATATGTGGCTCATATACACCAATAAGTTGGGTATATGTTAGAGCATAGTAGAGTGCAGTGTAATAAAGCAAAGCAAGCGATAGCATCTATCTCCCTCAGGGATTTTCTTACTTCTTTATCATAATACAACGAGATAGGTCTCGTGGTATAATACAACATCAAAGATAGAAGATCAATGGTAGTGCATAACAACGTCGTTAATGTCCCTAAGTACTGGGGTTATAATCCCCAGTTAGGTTAAAAGATTAACATCATATTGAAATAGTGCCATTGTATTTGGGTTTTTAACTACCATTTTTGTTTGTAAAATAGGATTTTATTGTCTTATATAGGGTTTTACAATACTATTTGACACTTAATTCTTGAAGTAATCATGAAATACAAAAATTGCTTTTATTTTAACTTATACTAGCTTTACTGTTTTATATTAGTCAAAATTTTCATAATCTCTCTCTTCCATTTTGATCAACCATAACCTCATCATAATTTTTTCTTAAATCTTTTTAATCATTACTCAAATCTTTCAAATCATTTTTTACCTCATAAATCTCTTAATCATTTACATCTTTTCTTGCAAACCAGTAATCACTTTTCAAATATCTTATCAAATGTAAAGTAACATTATTATTAGGATCATTCTTTATATATAGTTGATATTCAATCCATATATATCTTCTATACTTGTCTTAAAAATTAATTTTTTTACAAAAATTGGTTAAAATTTTGGACTACACTTTTTACATACAAAAATCTTTCATGGTAAACTAATTTTTTAAATATTTCCTCGAGGATTTGTTTTTTTTCATTCTCCATTTTTAATTTTCAAGTTATTACAATCACAACGGTATTTCTATATTTTTTCATAATATCACTATTTCTACGGAAACTTCTCTTGTCCCTTTTCTTGTGAAGTCTTTCTCAGGACTCTCACTCTTATTGTATGAGTTTTCTAATAATGTAAAACCCCATATAAATACCCATAATCCTTTTAAATTTTAGTATTTTAACTTTTAACCTTTAAAAAGTTACTATTCATGTTTCCATCATCTCTACCCATTCTTCATCGTTAGTGACTCAAACTAGCTAATATTATATATCAATTTGTTCCTCTTGATAAACCTATCACATCCAAACCGGTTTCATATAACAATATCAGCAGAATCGTCACAAAAATCGAGGAGAAAAATAGGAGAAAAGCTTCAAACTTTGATTCGCCACCTCCAATGATTGTTGTCGGTCATTACCAGCACCAGTTAACTCATTTCGATGTTAGGAACAAAGCCTTATAGTCTTGTTGCCAACCACTGTCTAATCATCACTGATTGACGGAACAAGAGGTTAGGGTTTCAACTGATTTGTCTTCAATTCGTTAAAATATGTTAAGAATTTGCATATGATACTTAATGAAAGTTATTCTACCCATTAAGAGCTTTCATTTGGTATTAAAATTGTTAAATTGTGATATTTTCAAATTTTTCGATGACTAGAAGGAATACTCCAGTGATCGGAGGAATTGTTCTGGTAATCCTTCTGGTGACTTTTCAAAACATTTTCTAAAAATTTTATAAATTGTGTTGATCATTTTCCTCAAACTATAGTAAACTTCTCATCGGTTTATGAATTAAAAATTATATAAAGTTTAAGCAAAAATAGGAGTAATGGTCAAATTACATAATTAAACTATTTTAGCGATTCAAATGATGCCTAAGACGTTAATTGAGTCCAATAACTCTTATATAGCATTAATTAAGATATTTTCTTTCCAATTTAATAGGTACATTAAGAACAAAACACTTATCACAATGTTCAGATGTACGAGTTCACTTATCAGGTAAGTTTATAGTGACCTATTATTATTGTTTTTATACTAGTCTTTGAATGAAGTTCAACGTTGATATTGACACCTATCCATTTTCATATGCATGTGCATAAATATATATTTATTTACTTATTATATCGACATATATATATATGAAAACATATATATATAAAGTACATATACATACGAGATTGCATATTCTCATTATCACAAGCCTATATAAATATTATTAAGATATTTGAGCAGATATGTTTGGATTGCATATCGCATACATGCTTAATTATCATTGCATCACTAAATGCTAGGTTTGTGAAATAGTGTAATTATGATTATAGAGTATACATTGATGTGTTTTTTTTTATTTATTGTGATTGTGGAGAAGGAAAGATCTGTAGGACATACCACTTGATGAGTATACATTAGGACTAGATGTGTACTGGTTATAATTTTGAGACTGATCATGTTTTTTGATAATGAGATATGTTATAGACTAATCTTGGTTGATACTTGACTCCCGGTCGAGTCTTTATTTGTTATGTTTATTATTAATGTGATTATAAATTTGGATGCATTGAGCGAGAATTAGTCTATTAGTAATCCTTGGCTCCCCATAACTCCTTTGTATTCAGAAAGCCTTATAACTATATGAGTATAAGAGTATGACTGGAGCGTTAGTGATGCTTAGCTCCCCGTAACCATTCGAGAAGTAGTATTGTGAGGATTTATTTTTAGACACCAGGGTCATATAGATACTGCTTCTCCATGCTTATTTGTGCAGTTAATGTGATTGGACATGCAATATATTTGTTTGCATATTCTTATTAGTACATTATTATATGTGAACATAGTATTGGGTATTGTAGGGCGATATGAGCTTTTTCAACGAGGTCTAACTCCCATCAATTCTATTTTTTTGCCAAGTCCATTACCACAAATTTTGCATCAGTGACCCGAGGTGTATCGACCGTAGCCTACATATTCCTATGTACATTTTTCATTTATTTTCAATTGTATTTATACCTTAATGTCTGCAGTGATAAGATTTAGTGTATTATAAGTTTTTTCCAGAACCATGCTAATATTATTGTATCTTTATTATATATCGTATAGTCCTTCTGCGTTTTATTAATCATTTTTCTTATGTTGAACCTATTTTATTATTAATAGCACTCTTACATATGATTTAGGGGTTTTGATCCTCAAGTTCCACATGTTGGTCACATGCCCATTTCAGGTTGTGACATTGGATTATCATGTTTGCAAATAGCTTACTTCAATAAATTCCTTCTTTGACAAATATAGAAAAACACTTATAATGTATTTTTTTCTTTTCCTTTTGTGTGTGTGTGTGTGTACCATTTCGTTAGAGAAATAATAAATTTACGAAAAGTAAAGTCATTCAAAGAAATACAAAGGAGAGGAAATTATCATAAATTTATATTTTTATAAATGATATAAAAATTCAATTCTATAATTCTTTCAGTATTGTTCCACTGTTAAATGTTTAATTAAGATTTTTTATTTCCAAACCTTTTGGCTTTTTAACTTCACATTCGTTAACTTAAATACAATAACGTAACTCCTAAATTTTTATATTACTAAAAACTTATCACATATTAGTAATAAATATTTAAATTTATCTTTGTATCAGTTATAATTTTCCTCCTCTGCTTGTTTCAAAAAAGAAAATTTTCCTTGTCTGCTGATGGACAAGCTTGTTTGATGAGGTTACCTGCGTAGGAAACTCCAACCTTGTATGGCCTGTGCAGCACATTGGACAAAGCTACAAATTACACATCCTTGTATGGCATAATAACATTATAAGGGAAAAGTTGAAAAAACTTGCACAAAGTCGAAGAAACATAAGAGAACCTTGTAGCGTTGCTTGATATCAACTTTCTTAGAAATCAACGACCATGGCTTGGAAGAGACATGGAATCAAATAATTCAAAATGGTAATCTGTAGGTGGAGATGGGTCTGGAGGGGCTGAGAATTTGGTAGTTCCTTCTAACACTTGTACCACTTTCTTCATTGGAGGTCTTAGAGATGGTTCATATTGAATGCACCATATTGCTACTGTCACAAGATCCTCCACACTTTTTATGTCTTCCGATGCCTCAATGTCACCTTCCACAAGCAAATGCAAATTTCCCGCTTTGTAGCAATCATATGCCCACTCTGCAAGAACCATCTGACTCTCTTCCTTGGCATCCTGCAAATAGTTTTTTCTGCAACAGATGAGTTCCAGCAGCAGAATTCCATAGCTGTACACGTCTACCTTGACTGTGACAGGAACACTTCTGAACCATTCAGGAGCTAGATATCCTCTGGTTCCTCGTACTGCTGTCGTGGTACGAATTTGATCAGCTTTAAGAAGCTTGGCTACTCCAAAATCAGAAATCTTCGCAGTCAGAAGTTCGTCTAAAAGGATGTTCTGAGGCTTGATGTCACAATGCATGATCTGCGACCTGCATTCTTCATGGAGATAGTGCAGCCCTCTTGCAATTCCAAAGGCAATTTGGATTCTGTTGTTCCAAGTTGGTTTTGAATCAGAAAACAAGAAGCTTGCTAAGGAACCATTGCTCATGTATTGATACACCAGAAGGCGATGTTGTCCTTCATTGCAGAATCCCAGAAGCTTGACTAAATTCCTGTGATTTGTTCCTGCAATGGCACTCACTTCTGTTATGAATTCCTGATCCCCATCTGATTGTACAAGCTTGTCTAACTGCTTAACTGCAATATGTTTTTCTCCATCATAGTCATAAGGCAGAATCCCCTTGTAAACAGTTCCAAATGCACCACTGCCTAGTTTCTCCTGGAATCCTCCTGTTGCCAATTCTAGTTCACAGTAACTGAAACTCCTTGGAGTTGAAGTGATCAAGACTTGATCTGGCCGAACTGATCGCTGCAGCTTTCTCCACCTGAAGAAGAACACTAGAGATGCTATTACAAAGAGACCACTGACAAAGACAGAGAAGCCTAAGAGGACTGATCCTACGAGGATCAAAGTTGTTCGACCTCGCTTTCTGGGAAGGGAAGGCCAATTCGCAGTGGTGAAGTTTTGTTTACTGACTTTGATCAGGGATTTTCCTCCAGTGTTTGGATCAGTTCTCCCATTCAAGAGAGGGATTCTTTTCTTGTAACAATTTCCAGCTGAAAAATACGCAGCAGAACAGTAACAATCACTTAAACATGTCTGTCTACACCATTGCTCGTCCACTGAAGAGTAATATTCATAATCACACTTAACAAAATCTGTGTTCAGCATCTCAATTAGCTCAAAAAAATCCTTGTCCTGCGACCCTTCATTGCATTCCTGAGAAGGGAAGTTTCGCTGACATCCACCTCTCACATCATTTGAATCAGACAAAACGTAACCTGGTGCACACTGGCAAATCGGCCTTTGATCATCTCCCAGTCTGCAATAACTATTGTAACCACAGGCTCCTGCACTCATGAATCCCCCAATATTCAAGCATATATTTTCTGGTACTAAAGACAAGGGAGTCCAGGACGCAGACTGGTTTCTGCCGCCTGAACCTGCCTTTGGATAAACATAATGTACAAAAATTCCATCATAATCAACGACTGCTCTCTGGTAGAAATTTGTCGAGACCCCGATCGACGATACATTACCAATTATGCTGCCATTACGAGCAGTGAGGTATATGAAACCAGATTCGTTGAACATCAATTTATAGCCATTTCCAAGAGAAGATTCATCAACAGGCCAGTACCTGACGTTCGAAACATCAAAAGGGTACCTTGTGGTGGATAATTGGAGACTTCCATCAGCTTCTAAAGCAAACTTGGATCTCCCTGACGAGTAATTTGTCTCTGATAATCGAGCGATGAGTGCACCACCTAAATTCAGAGTTTGAGTTGGTAAAATGGTATCTGTCGGATTGTCAAAGCTCTGCCATAAACTGACAGAATCACTGCCTGCAAGCACAAAGTTACCAGTGTCCAACATTGCTGCATAAGAAGCTCCAGTTCCAGGGTAGTTCGCAGACCATATTCGTGTGCCTGATTGGTCATTGAGGATCAGGTAACCATCTCTGGTAATATAAACTTGAGACCCACCATGAACTGGATTGTTTCTGTTAGCAGACCAGACAACGGTTCTTTCAGGTATTTTGTTGAACCATATTGCAAGTAAGTATACACCACCTGGTACTTGTCGGAACCCGAACGCAAAGTCACCAGACGGTGATGTCCACGATGAGTTGCCATCGGAAGCAATCAGAGTTGAGTC
Source organism: Pinacopodium congolense (assembly GCA_028565735.1). NCBI lineage: Eukaryota > Viridiplantae > Streptophyta > Magnoliopsida > Malpighiales > Erythroxylaceae > Pinacopodium > Pinacopodium congolense. Next base: position 8,564 of record JAOXYD010142569.1, read on the forward strand.
TAAAGATATTTTTGTGTATGTCTGAGCATAGGATGAACACGGTAGGATATGAATTAACAGTAAGAAACAAAAATGGTATGGCACGAATTTTCTGGTCATGGTAGGAAAGTAAAGATTCTGAACTTTATGCTCCACAGAAGAAACACTGGTTCAATGATTCCTGATCTTCTGGCACCACGATTTCAATCTTTTTGGAGTTATTTAACAGGATTGTTGTATCAGCTTATAATAACTTAAGCCTCTTAGCTGTATAAAAGTTGAAAGAATCCACACACACGAAAAAAAAAAAAAAAAGGAAAGAAACAGAAGACATCAAAATCAGAAGCTTTTCTCTGATTATTGAGTTTGTCGGGAATATTATTTCCGGGTGATATCACCACAGTTATGGATTAGAGATAGCCGGCAGGAGTCAAAACATGGAAACTACAAGCTAAAAAATGTTGGATCTAGATACAAAAATATTAAATCAAATGGAAAAAAATAATTGAAAAGAGTTGATAACGAGTAGATCGATATTAAAATACCTATGGGGAGAAGACAAGAATTAAAAAAAAAAAGGAAGTGACAACAGAAACAAAACAAATGGCTTCTTGACAAGGAAAAGAAATGAAATGTGAATTTTTTATGAAAGAACGATAAATTAGCATGATTCGAGTGAGTCAATGTATAATATCTCAATCTAAAACTCAAAACTTTAGAACAATAAATTATGAATGTTATTTTGAAACGGGTACATGATCGGCAAATAAAACTTGAGAATCCAAATCTTTAAATCACATATAAACCTGATAATTAACGACAATGTATATGTAAAAGCCAAACAAACAAAATTACGAATATGTGTAAGAAACCAAACAATACAAATATAATAAAGGTTATGCGGGTCATAATAAAAGGACAACACAATAGAGTCATGTTACTGTAGACGTTAGGATACAAAAAGTGTTAATAGTCAAACAAGAGATACTTATGGTCACAAGTTTTGTAGCCTACAATTTTTAAAAGTCATTGCTATGAAACTGGTATAATTAATATTAAAAAATATAATTGAGGAGAGTCAAGTAAGTTCATATTATCTTACAATATCTAATGACGATGCTCATACTTAATAATAAAATGATAGTAAAATATACACGCACATCTATATTGCATGTTAATAAGATATCTTGAAAGCATAAATGTGTAGAATGAGCATTTGTAGAACCCTAGTTTTCAAGAGTAATCTTCACAATACTAAATCTAAAATATCTATGAGGGGCCATGCATCATAAAGGTCTAACCATAAATCTATACTTGTAATAGTCATATAACACTTTTAATCCAAATGAGTTGCGGAGTAATATATTACCAACGGTCTAACCCTCACTTAACATATCTAAAATATAGTCAAATCAATAATATATCATTTAAGGAGATAATCAGGAGTCATGTATCAATAGGGATCCATTCATATTAGATCTCAATAATCAATCATAAAATTTTTAATGATCATACCAACGCACATTTGATCTGCGCATACCTATCAGATGGTATGTCATATAGATTTCTTCTTCCACTAATCACAATCAACATAATCAAACATACCAACCACAAAATCATATAGAGATTATAACACATGCATGCAACATATTTTAGTACCCAAAACTCACATGTATATACTTCGGTATCACGACAATAAAATACACTGACATTGCGATATTACATATTTACATATATATATATATATATATGAATATATATTTGTGTATGTAGGTATATATTTATATATATAATAATATATATTATTACTCTATACACATAAATTTATAACTTGTAAACTCATCCTAACTTAGTATGTCATCGCTATGCCAGTATTAAACCATGTTCAAGGGCTGGTTTGGACTCTGTATCAACAAAATAAATATGAATTTACTTAATTGACGAACTCCACCGACAAAGCCTCATAATGTGAGTCCTACTCTTAATAAATCAAGGGAATAGAAAAGGAATCAGTAGTAAAATTTACTCATTAAATCCCTATGGATTCTAAGGAGTTGATTTATAGAACGATAGGATAGTAAGATGAAAGATGATTAAGGATCGAATAGTTGTCTACTTTAATCATTGAAAAAATCAATAAATAACATTATTTTA
>JAOXYD010142580.1:0-10696 GCA_028565735.1 Pinacopodium congolense
GGTGTTCAAAATGTTTTTGTGGATGTTTTAGAATTTTTTTGAATAAATTTGGAATTGTTTTTGGATTATTATTATGTAATAGTCCCAGTGATTTCTACAAGTAGCATTAGGTTAATTAGTTTTGTTAGTAAACTTAACTAATTAATCTAAGATTCAAAACATAATTTAAGCTTACGAGATTGTGGCTTAGGTTAGCTGTTCCTTAGTATGTTAATGCCGCTATAACATTAAATATAGAGAGCTTGTTCTAGGTTGTCATGTAGTTAGGGATATTTTTAGAACTTGTTGAATTTATCTAAAGTTGGAGGAATTAGGATTCAAGAGCTTTTTTGGATTTATAGGCTAGCATCTTAGGCTAATCACAATCTATATATTACAAAGATCAATTATAGGTCATGAATCCTAGAAATATCTTCCGTTTAACCTTTTGTATTTGTTATTTGTTTTCTGTATTTTACTTTATATTTGTTATTTATCTTTCTGTTTAGATTAATTATCTTCACATGCAGGGTTTTTATTTTCAAATTTTTTTAGCGCAACCTTAGGAATATCTTAGAAACACTATCGGCTTTATGTGGGATCGACTCTAACTTACCCTAGTACCTAGTTAGTTCGATAGTTAGATATTTTATTATTTAGTGAGCTCACAACAGCTCCATTAATAAATTAATAATTATAGGTAAATCCTAAAAGAAGTGATGATTTGGACACCAATAGATCAATTACATTACTTGCTAATAAGTGCACTTACCTATATCTAGTCTTAGATCAAAATTAAGTTAAAAAATGTAGGAAGACCATAACCAATATTCTTAGCACCTTTTTAGTGTCATTGTTGGGGACTTATATAAGCAATACTAGGAATAAATTAGTGTCAATTAGTTTAAAGATTAATTTTTCTACTTTTACCATTTTTTATACATTCACTAAATTTTCATTAATTATTATCTACATTTTCCTTTAGTTAGATTTTTTATTGCTTTTATTTGATTTATGTTTGTATGTTACTTAATTGGGTTTCTTTAGTTAGCTTTCTTGTTTTATTTAGTCTATTTCTTAGTTTTATATGCATACTCATGGCTGAAATCTCAAGGAACTTGATTTTGGTTTGAAGTTAATGTAAACTATATATAGACATATGAAAGAGACTCAGCTATATATACTATAATGGACTTAGCTGCGGGAAAAAGTGGTAGAACTTTGGATAATATAATTACACCTAAGGTTAAGGTGAATAACTGTGAGATCTCTTATACGATTATTTTAATGGTTGAGGCATCATAATTTGGAAGTTGAACCTTAGAGGACCCAAATGCACATTTAGAGACTTTCTTAGATATCTGTGACCAATTTAGACATAATGAGATTTTAGAGGATGTTGTTAAGATTATCTATTTCCTTTCTAGCATAGAGATAAAGCTAAAGCCTAGCTCACTACTCTTCAACTTGGTTCCATCTCCACTTAAATATAAGAAATATAAATATGTAATTTCAAATTTGTAATTAAGAATAAAAAAGAAAAGGATTTAAATTTTAATTGTAAGAAATACTTAATCAATCCTAAATTAATTTCATGTTCCTTAAATGTTAAGGTTGTGAAGAACATTTTCCATCCATTTAATCCTTTTCCATATATTTTTTTATGTTAATTCACTTCTCAATGATATTATAATAATCCCACATGCTAATTTAGTTTATTTTTAATAATATTGCAGTGATCCCACATGCTAATTTTTGCTTACGCACATTCTAAACATGAAGCACTAAAGAGTCTTTAGTAAAGTCTTAGCTTGATCTTCCATTTTTTCTAATATTTTAAGTTGAATTCCATAAAATCAGGGTCAAGCAATTCTTTGGCATCCATTATTACTACATTATTTTGTCTTTTATTGACAATCTCTTATGCTTGAACTTATTCCTTTATTGTCACACACTATACTAGATGCGAAAAGGAAATCATTTTTATGTAGGATCTGAAGTTAAGTTGTTACCAAAAGCATGGAATAGTATCCTCATTCACCTAACCTCAAATGAAATGATGTCACCTATTAAACTAATAGAGGTTCCATTCGTGTTTTAATGATGAAAAAATAGTACTACTAATGGTTTTATTGTGTATTGATGTAATGAAAAAATAGGTTTGAGAGCAAGATATTGAAAGACACAATTTGGAGTCAAAGTTGGAGTATTAGAGCAAAATTGAGGGCATATGGTGATCAAGATGTTAAATAAAGGATAAAGGATTAAGATAGTAAAATTTAATATGTTATTCTTTGTAATTGTTACAATAATCTTATCTTGCTCTTCCCAAGGTGTTCAATGGGCTCGACTTATCCGTAATGCATTCATGATTAGTGTTATGCATATAGATTGCATAATAAAGAGGAGTTATATTGGAAATTATTTTAGCGATATTCTTAATACATTAAAACTTTTTAAGGAACTAATTTGTTGTGCGTGTTGTGCATGCGTGCGTGCGTGTTTGTGTGTGTATGTGTGCAAGCGGGCGAGTAGGTGGGTGTATGGTGTTGATTGATTAAGATTAGTTTATCATCACAAGTTAGACCAAATAATTAATAATTGATTTACCAATATGATGGAGTGGTCGATTGGTATGCTGATTTTGTAGTGACTAGTTGACCATTGGGTAAGATTAGTCAAGTAGTGACCAGTTAATTGATGTACGTTAAGTGATCGACTAGTGGTGTGCAAGACCAAGTTCCAATGGCTAGTTCAAATGGGAATTTTATATTTAAAGTATTTTTAATGAGTTCTAACAACTATAAAAAAATTAACATATTGATTTTTATTTATAAATAAGAGTGTTGGAGTTTATGTTATGTATCAAGTGGTATGGAATTAAGTTGTATCATTTTAGAAGAATTTTGGTAGTTTCTGAGCTACTTTCGAGTGGTTTTATGTGATGTTTATTGCATTCTTCGTTTAGTGTAGTTGTAAGCCCCTTAAAACATTTTGGATTAGTTTAGTGATAACTTTGTGAATTGTATTTTTTAGGTTGTATGATAGTTAGATTCAAAATGTAAAGGGTTAGTCTTGTCCTATGAAAAAAGTGTTATAATAAAGGTTACTTTTATAACTATGGAAAAAGAGAGCACTATAAGAGTTAGTCTCTACTCATTGAAGAAGATAAAGTTAGTAAAATTTTCAACAATCTATTAGTACACATAGATATAAGTTGTATACTAAACCACTTTAAATTCGATTGGCCATCCCTCTTCCTTTTCTTCTTTATTTTTCAAGTTCATTTTATTTCAATACATATTATTTACATTTTTTCATATTTTTTTTATAATTCCACATTTCATTAAATAGGTAATTTTTAATTAGGTTTAAAGACTTCGAACATTTTGTAGTCATCTAATTCACCCCTTCTCTTAGATATCATATAGGGGTCAACAATATAATTATTTGAACTTATGTAAAGGCTTGTGCCCCCTTAAATGGATTTAGTGAAAAAGAATGCCACTAGCCTATCATTAGAAAATCTTAAATGAAGATGAACTCTATTAATATTGGATAATAATATCTTTTAAAATGTGATCAATCAAAGTTTTTTAGAGACATTAAGCATTATAATTTTAGATTTAAACCAATAGACCTAGCAAACAGGTCTTTATACATATAGCATCTAAAGTCTCATTTGTTGACTCACCATTTAACAACACATCAAGATCCTTATTAAAGAATATCTCATATGTGAAATTTCTGATTTACTAAGCTTCCTTACTTCATATTTTGGATTCAATCTCAAATTCAATTTTCAAAATTTTTGAACATAGAATTGAATATGAAGTTTTCATGTTCATAATCAAATCTAATTAGATTGTAGGTTACTTGCATCATCTCATTCATCAATATCACAACAATAAATAACAACTAACACTTAATTAAGGTAAAGTATAAAGATGACTCTAATACCACTATTGAGAAATAAGGATGTGATCTCATTACACACAATAGAAGAAACAATATTTTTTTTTTTCTAATTCCTATAAGATAAGATAACTTTAACCTATAACATTAGTAAATCATAACCTAATAAATTATGAATCTATATTGTACCTTATTATAAAGTTTGATCTTTATAACTCTCCTTAAATCCATAAGGGACTTATGAATCCCTTTAGTCACACCTGCCTCCAACCACTAATGTTATCCATAAATTAATAAATCAAACTTTTATAGAAACTCAAGAACAATTGTTGAAAGAAAGGAGAAGAAGATTGTTATTTTTTTTATTCCCTTAATAAGCTCTTCCAAGGAGCTGAAGGTTTAGGCAAGGGGATACTCTCTCCCCTTACCTATTTACCATAGTTACTCAGGTACTTACTAGGCTTATTAGTCATTCATTAAGTCATGAGAGGAGATTTAGATATCATCAAAAGTGCAAGAAGCTTAAAATTCATAGCCTATCCTTTGCGGATGATCTATTATTATTATCAGCTATTAACTCTAATTCTTTAATGACTCTTGTGAAAACTTTGAGGTGTTTTAGAAGATTATCTAGACTAACTCTGAATCCAAATAGAAGCTGTATGTTCATAGCTGTAGATGTTATACATTAGGCTACCTGGTTTGCTAACCTAGTGGGGATATAAGTTAAGAAACTCCCATTTAGCTACTTGGGAGTACCCATCTCACACAAGAAACTGTTGTATAGGGAGTACCTCCCTCAAATAGAAAATATTAGACAAAGAATTAATTGTTGGCAGCAGAAGTCACTAACTTATTCTGGGCAGCTATTACTTATCAATTCAATTTTGAACTCAATGCATATATATTGGTCCTCTCAATTAGTATTCCTTAAAAACTGGTGAAATCTATTGAAAGAATGCTTAGAACCTTCTTATGGTCTGACCATGCTAATGTTAGTTATAAATCTAAAGTGAAGTGGGTTGAGATTTGTTTGGCTAAAAGGGAGGGTGGACTAGGAGTCCTCTCAATGCAATTAAGTAATAAAATTATAATGATTAAAAGGTTTTGGAGGCTACTGGTGGATAAACAATCTTTATGGGAAAGTGGGTTCACTCCCACTACTTAGATAAGGAGTGGTTATGGACTTTATGATTGCCATAACTCACAAATAATGAAGTATATATTAAACCTTAAGGACCTGATAAGACCTTGGATTAGAGTATAGCTAGTAAATGGAGAATCAAATAGCTTTTGGTATGATAATTGGGGTTCAATAAGATGTCTAGCATCAAATGATGATTTGACAGGCCTAAGGAATCACATTTTAGAGCCAGCCACAGTAAAAGAGGTTTGGATTAAGAACACTTATGAAATGCTTAACTATTGGAAAGAAAAGCTAAAAAGTATAACTCCACATTTACACTCATAAATTTGAGACAATGTAGAAGGTAAGGAATGATGTAAGTAATTTTACTATCAGAGTGTGTATGGAAATATTAAGGACTAGAGCAGAGGTGGTATCTTGGTGCCAATTGGTATGGCCTAAGCACATTTGTCCTAGGGTAGCATTCAATCTATGGTTAGCAGTGAAGCTCAAACTATCTACTAAGGATAGGTATCATGGAGTTCCTACTGAATAAATCTACTATGTTCTATGTAATACAATACTAAAGATAGTTCCTCATCTATTCTTTCAATGTGAGTATGTAGCCCCTATTTGGGGAGGGATCTAGAGCCTGTACGGTTTAACTTGCCCTATCATCCAATGGGAAGACATTATTATGTGGATATAGGACATCTAGTGGGTATCTAAAGGAGGAGGAGGAGAAGTTTGAAATGGTATTTAGACAGACTATGTATCAAATATGGAGGGAAAGGAATCATCGTATGCATACAAATGTGGGTGTACCATGGCAAATACTAATGAAGGATACACTCACCTATACTGAGGAGTAGATGTTGATAAAGAGAGAAAAGATGTCGCGAGGGTAAGGGGAAATATAGATAAAGGAAGGGAGAGAAGGACTAACAATTAGTGAAATGCTTTGGATTAAAGGGGATAAATTCAGATTGTGATTAAGGTTTCAAGTGAGTTACATGAAAAGATCTAATATAAGCAGTCACATCATACTAAAACCAAAAGCAAGGTGTTGGATTTACAAGACTTACCTAGGTTGGACCATGCAAAACCCTAGCTTCTGCATAGTGGGGTGGTTGTTTGGAATTGAAACCAAGAACCTGTCGCATAACCTAGTGAGGGATACTACCATTAACAGGCTGGAAAGAAGAAGAAAAGGTAAGAGTAGTACTTAGCCACAAAACTACAACGATATCTATGTGATCATTGTTAAAGGACACGAGGGTGTCCAGTGCTTACGCTATTTTAAGAGACGAGAGAAGGATAAAAAGATGAGACCAAGTAGTAGGAAGGATAAAAAGGACTATTACATGAGGAAGGACTTGCCAAAGGACATAGTTGGATGTAAGACACTAGAGTGGAGAATGGTAATGAATAATTTTTACTGAATTAGGGTTAGTCGGTAGAAGCTTCTAAGTTTCACGAGTAGGCTTTTCTTATTTAGGACCTTGCATTTTTTTAGTTTAATTGTTTGCATTTTACTCCCTTATACGAGTGTATAGGTGCTCGATAGGTCTGGTTGGTTAGAACCTGAATTGTATATCTTATTTGCTACATTAATTAATTTATTATTAAAATAACGTCTTAGATCTTATAACTTAGATGGCATATGGATAATGATGATAGAGTTGCAACCCTCCCTTAAGGTCATTGTTTGATTGTCCTTCTAAGTCCTCTTATTGGTTAGGATGTCCTTTAGGAAATTGGCATACGTGGACATATTCTTCAATGTTTCCACAAATGACAAATTGATTTGCAGCTTTTTCAATTTCTCTAAGAACTTGGATAATTGTGCTTCCATTTAGGTCTTCTTAAGCCTTTGTAGAAAGGGAATCTTGGACTTGTATGGTGATGGTGGCATAAAGGACTTCTCCTCTTTCTTCTCTTCTTCTTTCTCTTAGCCTTATTATTTTACAATTTTAACCTTCTCACTTGTTGGCTTCTAGGTTGCTTGGAAGGCTTCTCACATTTCTCAATCATAAGGCATTGATAAGTTGTCTAACTTGAACCTTGAAATTGTGGATGAAAGATGTATGATTCTTCACAATTTGGTCGAACTTCACTTCCATTCTCTTTTGGCCTTCTTCTTAACTAGTTAATGTGGAACTCAAGAAATCCTCTTGTTCTTCAAGGACCCAAGTATATTTTTTTGGAAACTAGATAAGCCTCATAATCTCACATTATTACCTACATTATTATTTCAATAAAAATTTGAAACTTTTTCCACCTCGAGTTATATGTGTTAGAATAAGGATTGTTATCCATCATGAAGCAATTGGTTGTGCCATGACTATCTAACCAACATAGCTCACATTGAAGTTTCATGACCTTCACCAAAGAGGAAGAAGCACCTTGTAAGTTATTTAGTTGTTTAGGTGCTTGGTAAGGGCTGAGATTTGTGCTTGAAGAGCTATCATAAAATCAATTTGTATATCTTCGTTTACTCCTTTAACCCTTACTTACTCCTCTCATTTGTCCATAGGTAGCTATTGTTGGCCATCTTTTCCAATAGGTCATGAGTTGCATAAAATTTTTTTCTCATCAAGGAACCTCTGGCTATCGCATTTATAATTCCTCTTGTGTGTTGGTTCACTCCATTATACAATGTTTGCAAACGGAACTCCTTTGGCAAGTTATGGTGTGGATAACTCCTTTGTAATTCCTTGAACCTCTCTCATGCCTCACACAATGACTCCCTATTATTGTGTTGAAAGTTAATGATCTCCTTGATAATCCTTGTAGTCTTTGTCAATGGAAAGTACTTAGTTAAGAAGGCTCGAGCAAGTTTCTCCCATGTAATGATATTCTCTAGGTTTCAAGAATTCAACCATACTTTGGCTCAATCCTTCAAGGTGAATGGAAACAATCATATATTAGTTGCTTCTTCTGACAACCCATGTCGAAAGGTGTCACAAATCTCCAAGAAGTTTGCTAGATGGGCATTGGGAATAGCAAGTGTCTTCCTGAAAAGTTTTCTTCATTCTCTTTTACCACATTCATTCTCTTTACCAACAAAGTTCATCCTATACGAAAGACTACACTGACCTTGGTTCGTAGCATGCTTACAACTACTCTTTAGTCTCTCAACCTAATTTGAAGCATGTTGATTAGAGCCAACATGGTTTTGAAGTTGTTAGCTTGAACAAGAGACCCTGTTATTCATTTTTTATTTGCATTCTGTCTTTGCTCTCCTTCTTCTGTAGTTATTCTTTATATGTTTTCTTGGCACTTTTCTCTTCTACTTCCTTTCTTGTCTTGTAATATCTAAAATCTCTTCATTGATTATCTTGTTTCACCTTCTTGTGCTCCTTGTCTTTATGCACATGTAAATATACAATAAAAAGTACCAAAATCCTTAAATCAAAGTCACTTAAACCGAATAAGATGCTAAAACTACTAATTCTCAGTAACAACTAAAACTTGTTAATTGCTTTGCTAATTTAACTTGTTTTACGCTATACTTCAAGTGGACGGGTCATAAAATTATACTTTAATGGATATCATCATACAAATATTAAGATTAGTCACCTAAAAATTTGAGTTGCATTTTATTTAAGGCATAAAATTAAATGTTAATGACTAGAAGTAAATTAAAATAAAACAACCTAACAAATTTAAAAATAAGAATGTAGGTACTTGTGAATTCAAGAATAAAAGTTAGAAATCACTTCTATCTCTATTTTTATTCCTCTTATCTTATTGATTCAATAATGTTTAACCCAAGATAAGCTAATATTTTAATCACCCTCTGTCAAGGTGTAACCAAATTTCCTTAGTTGAATAGATAGAATTAGTTTTGCAATATCTTAATCTACAAAACTTTTTCCTAAATACCCATCTAAGTATGAAACAATCATATAAGCAATCAATTAATCAATTAATATCTCTCTTTAACCGATTAATGACCTAATAATTGTAAGTTTATTGGATGTCAACTTTTATTGTACAATCCAACACAGATTCATTAGCTCAATCTCTCAATCTATTGCATGATATAAGTACAAAAAATATGAAAAACATTCATTCATTGAATTAATAAGAAGAGTTCAACAAAATAGTTTACAAAGTAATTCCTACAAAAGATTTCAACCATACATAATAGCAACGAGTCCCCAAACTAACAAATTTTCCATATAAAAAGATAGAAAAGAGAAGAAAGAATAAAATTAGGTGAAGTTAGACACTCTTCTCTTCACTCCTTAATGCTGAAAAATCTGGAAGTGGGTGTTTCTTGATGATTTTCAAGGTTTATGATGTTTCATTCTTTAGGTAGCCATCAAAAGCTTCTTTTTTTTTTTTTTTTGCTTCTTTAGGTAATTTTCATGATGATATATGGTGATTTCTAAGATTTCTAATCCTTAAATATGTCCAAAAGTGACTTCCTAATCTCAAAATCGACATTAGACACGTCAACAACAACTTTTGCACTCACCATCGTGCATCAGCACGAGAGTGACAAAAAGCTTCTTCCAAGCAACTGCACAATCATGCACCAACAAGCTCCTAAAAATTATTTTCTCTTCAAATTTCTCCAAGTATTTCATGTTCATCTAAACATCATAATACATTAGCCCACATCTTAAATAAGATAAAAATCTTGTTCTCAATCACTAAATAACATTAAACAATAACAATACACATAAAAGACAATAATAAGAATATATAAAAAAAAGGCTAACTAGGCTTTAAACACACCATTTGCACTTAAAAACATAACCTAAAACGCACCCATCAATGTCATGCCCAAGTGCACTTACACTTCATTAAAAACCTTCCGAAGCATACTTTGGTGTAGCTTAAAGCTCATTATTAACTTATACAACGAGATTCTTGTCTAAGTTTTTTAGTTGATCAATCATATAGGAAACTTAAGTTTTAGAAATTTTTACAGTATGTTTGGTTTAAAGAATAGAGGAGGAATAGAATAGGAATTCTCCTCAATCAAACATCCCGTTTATGTGTCTTCTTTAAACATTGATTTCTTAATGGGTGCGTTCTTCTTTTCATTTGCTATTCACCAACTTTGGCCTTTCTTTTTTCTCGCTTTTTATTTTTTTATGAAGGTGTCTATCCTTTTGATTGTCGTCATATGCCTTTTGCATGATTTCATTTTCATTACTAATCTCTTCCTCCTCTCTCCTTTAAGGAGGTATTACTAATGCCTTTAATTTGGATTGCCCCTCTATCACATGTAATGAAGGAGTGCAATTCCAATGTATGAGATGCATGTTGTAATTCTTCATTTGCGCAGCTAACTTTGTGACTATATGGGATTGTTTAACTTGGTCGGCTAGTAGGAACTTTATAATAAAAGGTTTTCTTTTTTATTTTAATTTTATGCAACATTAACATCTAGATTAATTTTCAAAAAATAAAAACATTAAGACTTTGTTTGGAACAAATGAATTTCATAAAATTTTGTGGAATTTATTTGTAATTTCAAATTTTTTTGTTTAGAACACAAAAAACTGTTCATCTCAATTCTTGGATTTGAATTCTATAAAATTCAACATTACTAATCCAAATCTCACCAAAATAGTTGGGATTTGCAAATGAATTCCATAAATTTAAGAGGCACATTCTTATCTTACAAAATTACCCTTATTAAATTTTTTTAATATA
>JAOXYD010142600.1:0-10695 GCA_028565735.1 Pinacopodium congolense
AACTTTCTAAAACTTCACTACTTATGTTTAATGAAATACAAGTCAAGACTTATTAAAGATAGTGGAAATGAGGCTTAACTTCATGGAGACTTTTTCAGTGTGATTAAGATTATCGACTGCAGGGTTTTCATGGAGTGCCGGGCAGGTTGCCTAATCTAATAGGACGGGGTCCTGTTACTTTTCTTTTCACATTAAATCTTTATTAATAACTGAAATAGGAAGTTTTAAAGATATAAGACTTAACTGAAGAGGTATTTAAAGATAGAGGATTAAAAATATGGTTGTCCAAATAAAGATAAAAATATAATTTCTATTCTAATTGAATAAAATCTTTTATTATCTAAGTTTAAAGTCTAATTATAAGGACACTTGATCAAGTTAGTTTTATATTAAAATTTCACCATATTCTAACTCTTTTATTATTATTATTATTATTATTATTGTTTACAATTTAATTCTTTTAAAGAGGAAAAGATGATCAGTTAGATAATGTAACTAATCGATCATTTTTATACTGTTATGTACATAGTTAATTATTTGATATTGATGATTAAGAAAAATAAAAACACTATGATACTATAAGAAGATACTTGTGATTATAACATCTTTACATATATAATTTAATGATTATCACAAATGCCAGACATTATTTCAATACCAATTTAAATATGTAGTTGATTTATTTATGAAGAAAAATTCCACATGCTCAAAACACTAATTCCTTTCTCTCTTCGAAAGTTAAAAGGATACCATAAAATTGCATGCAATAGAATGTAACAACTTCATTCCTAATTACTAATGGAAGGGGTAAAAATTTTAGCTATAAATAAAGATATAGCTTGTAGCTCTATCTAAATTTCTTATTATAATTAATTAACCTTGCTCTCTTCTCCATATTTAACTATTTTATGTATCAAAACTTAGAAATAATCAAATGTGGAAAATGTTAAAAGTTAGGACTTTTTGTAAGATTTTATAGCTTATATTTTAATAGTGTAAGATTATTTTGTTATGCATCATAATCAATCATAAAATAAAAATAACCAATTTAAGGTCATGACATATAAGATTGAGCTTATGTACTTGATTATCTTCTTCTCATCAAAATATTGAATGAAAAATTATGAATAAAAATAGAAATAAATGTTATGTGTTAAGTTAAATGCTTACACAATAATGAAAATATCGTTCATGTAAAATTTTATTGTAGATAGAAGTAATCTCTATGACTAAGGTTTTTGTTTTTGCAGTTGTGTCCTTTTTGGATTTTGTTGTTTTTCTATTGTCTTTGGCTTTGTCTTTGGCTAAGTCTCAGTTGTTAATTGTTAAGTTGTTATTCTTCTTGAATAGCTTGGTACACTTTGGTAAGGCCGAGCTCTGTTGTAGGGCTTATAGTATTTGTTTTGTCTGTATCTTTCTTCACTTAATTCAATAAAGTTTTTAATTTTTCAAAAAACTTGTCCAGTAATTATAAAGGTATATCCCACGAATGACTATAAGTCTTATGATAAATGATTAATTGTTGTTAATACCAAGTGTTTTAATCACATGTAGAACCTTTTGTATATTAAAAGGAGAAAAATGTGTAGAATAATTGTACCAATATTTTGATGTTACAAGTGAGATGATTATTCAAAATATTAAAGAAGTGTTTGATATAAGATATAAAGTAATATATATTAAAATATTTAAAGAAATAAATTTAAGAAAAATAATAAAATAGTTAATTGATTATCACTTTTTTAATGTCAAAGAATATTAAATATATTTAAATTCATAATTTTTTTCCTATGAAGTACTAATCTAACGATCACAAAATATTAAATGATATAAAATTGATTGATTTTTAACTCAATCTAAAACCAATTTAGATTATGAAATATTTGGAATCTTATTTTATTATCATATTTCTTTATTATAAATTTAGTAGTTTTTCAATAAACAAATATAAATTAGAATTTTTATTAAATATAATCATATAAAATTTATCAATGGTTAAATTAAAGATATTTTTAATTTTAGAATACGTGTTAATTATAATTATTAACAAATATTATAAAGAAATAGTTGACAAGTTATTAAATTAGATACATAATTTTCATATAATATAAATTTGAATCTATTTATTATTTTCTTTAACATGAATCTTTACAATAAATAACAAATAAAAGAAATTAAAAAATGACCTAATAAAATTTAAGTACTTTAATTTTAAAAATAAAAATTAAATACTTTTTAAACAATAATTTAACTTTATAGGATGGGCGTCTTTGTTGGTGATCTAGCTCCCTCGTCTGTCCCCCACCTTATTTTTTACCTCTCCTTACTTTAACCCTTTAGCATGAGAGTCTTTTTTCCCTCTCTCCCTCTTTCTGTTTTAGCTTCTTGCAATGATTATTGTCATCTCGAACCCTTCACAAAACCCTTTCCCTCGATTTCAAACTAGCCTCTCCATCTCTCCTCAAGCCCTAACCTCATTATTAACTCTAGCCCTTCCTCGTCTTCTAACTCGATCGCAAATCCCATAAGTCCTACGCAAATGGTCTCACCCTCTACCTCAAATCCTTGATGTTTTAAACTCATGATCTCAAAAACCCTAATCCCCCTAAAAACTCTATTTATAAACCTAGATCTATCCCTAATCAACTCCCTTGCCCCCTATTCGAACCCTAATCAAACTTATGCTCATTGGTTGTCTCTCTCCTCTTAACTCTCTGAGGCAGTCCTCTACAGGCCAACCTTTCCTTTAACTTTAACCTTAAATCTCTTGAGTCCAACTTCGTGACCCTTTAAACCTGGAAAGTTGTTCTCTTTGACTTATGGGAGGTAGCTTAGTTGTTCCAACCTTGGCCTTCTGCCCTCCTCAAGTTAAAGATGGCCAGCCTGTGATCATTCTACCTTAAGAGTTAGCTAAGAAGGAATAGCAAAGCTTAACTGCATGTTGGTTGGCTTTTTCATAAAAAAGTGGCCAACGTACTCAATAGTCTAGCATATCCTTTTGAGGTCTTGGAAAATTACCAATTTGATAGAGATTCAGGTAACCAAGTTAAATAAATTTTTATTTAAGTTTGATTATGATAATGGCACAAATATTGTCTTATAATAAGGACCATGGCATATACTTGGTAAGTTTTTTTTTTTAATGATGGAACTTAAATTCTGAATTAGATGAAGAAGTAACAAAAGCTCCAGCCTATGTGTCGTTCAAAAATATACTCCTTAAATATTAGTCAATTGAAGGATTAAACTGTATTGCAAGTGCCACAGGTAAGCCTCTCTTGATATTCTCTACAATTATCCCAATGTCAAGGGTTAATTATGCTAGGATACGCGCTAAAGTAGACCTTAACAAAGAATGGGTGGAAAGCTATAAAGTGGCTACCTATAATGAGGACAAACAAATATCATTGAAGAAGATTCAAATCTTTTACAAATGGAGATCAGACCAGATAATTCAAAAACCTGAATGAAAACCAACATAATGGATTTTTGCTATAGGGCTCCAAGGAAAACTCTTAAAGGGGACCTAGTTCAATAAAAAGCAAATCAAGTAGATACCCCAACTTCTTTAGCTGAAGACATTCAAGGGAAAAGGTAACTCCAGAGAGAAAGAAGTAAAAACAACATGAAGCTTCGAACTCTGACCAAGAATTGCAATAGATTCTAGAGGAATGCTAAGATAAAGCCAATGCCACTGCTCAGGAACATTCTAGTAGCCTCCAAATACCTTCTTATTCTAAATTGGTTGAGTATGAAAAAGATGTAAGACATTTAGATAAAAACTTAGAAAGTTAACTAGACTCGGCTTTTACTAATAAGAAAACTAGAAAGTCTACAAAGAAGTCTAAAAATTAGTTTCTCCCTTTTTCTTTTGTCATGGCTTTTATGTTTTGGAATATTAGAGGTTTAAATAATTATAAGAAGCATTTATGTGTCAAAAATTTTCTCAAACTACTAGTTGTTCTTTTGTTTTTTTAATAGAAACTAGGATTAAGTCCCATAATTTCCTCAGTAAAACCTATGATACCATCTTTAAAAGATGGAATATCACTAACAATCTGGCCCAAAGTAGGAATGTTAGAATTCTTGTTTCTTAGAACCCTGAAGCATTGTATTGATCAACTTATTCATATGGAAGTTCTCCCCCTTAATCAAGCATGTCTTATCTATGTCACTTGTGTTTATGGCTCCAATAATCAAAACCACTTAACTAAGCTTTGGAATGATATGAAGAATATAAACCCTAATGTTGATCAAAATCCCTAGCTAATAATTGGGGACTTCAATTCCATTTTGTTCACTCATAAAACTACTTCTGTAGTAACTCCTAAAGCAACATGAAAGTATTTAGAGATTGTTTAGAAGTTTGTTCTCTTTTTGACTTGAATCGTAGTGGCCCTTTATTCACTTGGTCTAATAAATAATGTGGTGATCTTTTCGTAGCTAAGAAGCTTGATCGAGTTTTAATGAATTCTCATTAGGATGCATGCTATCCTGGCTCTTATGCCTTAGTAGACAATCCCAACGTTCTTGATCACTCCCCAATCTTTGTCAAAAATCTGACTTCCCATAATATTAGAAACTCTTTATTTATGCACCACAATTCATGGAACTCTTATATAATGTTTTGTGACTAAACTTAAAGCAGTAAAAATGCTCTCAAAATTTTCAACAATAAAGAAATAGGAGATCCTCATGCCAGAGTCGATTCTTCTAGAGCTAATCTCAATAATATCCAGACCTAGATGAGCATAAATCTCAATGATTTTGTCCTCTTAGTGATAGAAAAAGACACTATTTAAATTTGACTTAAAGCTTTAAAAGATTAGAAAAGTCTTCTAAAGTAAATTTTATATAATTAAGTGGCTTAAAAAGGGAGATAGAAACACTTAAAAACACTGAGTTCTTTCACAACTCTATCAACTCTAGTAGAAATAGAAACAACATTCATTCTATTCAAGATAACATAGGTTATGGATACTTCTCTTTTACAGACATTCAAAATCAATTTTTTCTAGAATACTTTAGGCATCATAAAGAGGTGTCCCTTGATCTTCATACTCTTAGGAGGTTTTTCCATAAGTAAATTCTAGAAAACTTTGTTAACTCTCTTATCACTCTGGTAACAGGTCAAAAGATCAAAGAGGTTTTCAATTTCTTTAATCCTAATAAAGTGCCTAGTCTTGATGGGTTTAATGTTTTCTTTTTTAAAAATACCAAGCATATTGTTGGAACAAACATAATAAAAGCCATTAAATTTTTTTAATCATAGGAAGCTGCTTAAAGAAATCAACTTTGTATTCATTTCCTTAATCTTGAAGTGCACAAATCCTACCTATGTTACATATTTTAGGCCATTTCCTATTGCAACATGCTTTATAAATTCATTTCCAAGATTCTAGCAAATATACTTAAGACTATTCTAACCTCACATCATAAGCAACAACCAATCTGCTTTTGTTAAAGGTGGAAGGATCGGAGATAGCATCCTTCTTGCTTAAGATTTATTTAAAAATTATTTTTTGAGCGATGGGCATAAAAGATGTGTCTTCAAAATTAACTTTAAAAAAGTCTATGATTCCATCTAAGGGGACCTTTATTTTTTACATTCTCGATATCTTGGGTTTTCTTAATATCTATATAAACTGGATTAAAGAATGTATCACTTCTCCTTTCAACTCTATTCTTATTAATGACACTCCTTCCACCTTTTTTAAAAGTTAGTCTAAGTTATGATAAGGAGATAAAGAGATCCTTTTCCCCCCTATCTTTTCATCATTTGTGTGAAGGCTTTATCTAAAATTTTAGCCAATAATACCTCTCAAAGTGTAGCTTTTTAGTACCATTAAAAATGTTTAAAACTTAACTTACTTGACCTTCTAAACTTACTTGACCTTCTCTTTGTGGATGGCCTTCTTTTGTTTTTCAAAGCTAGTCATCATGCTATAAAAATTTTATTTGAAGGAATGACTCTCTTTTTTAATCTTTCTACTCTTCAAATAAGTTTCTCCAAGAGCCAAATATTTCTTTATAAAGATTTATTTAGTCTAAAAAATGAAATTTCTAACTTGACTAATATCCATTTTGGTCAATTTTCCATTAAATATTTAGGTCTCCCGCTTTTGTCTGGTATATTATCTAAGAAAGATTGTAAACTTCTTTTAGAAAAAGATGGAGAAAAGAAATAACAAGTGGATTAATAGGTTTCTCTTTTATAGTGGTAGATTGCAGATTTTTAACTCTATTCTCTCTACCTTTCAATTCTTTTGGTCTACCCACTTCTTACTTCCTTCTTCAATTATTAAGGGTACGGAAGGCAGACTGAAGAAATTTCTCTAGTTTGGTAGTTCTAATGGCAATCATCATTCTAAAGTTAAATTGGATGAATTGGGTAGACAAAAAAGAAAAGTAGACTAGGTATTAAACATATTAAAACCTATAATAAAGTCTTATTAGGAAAAGAATATAAATTTTATTTAATGACCCTGAAACCTTATAGGTGAAATGGGTGAACATTATCATTCTTAAAAGGAAAAAATTTTGGAATATGAAAGTTAAATATGGAAGTACTTGGAGTTGGATGAAAATTTTGCAAGTGAGACAATATTCAAAACCATTTCAGAATTAAGATTGTCAATGAACAATCAACTCCTTGTGATAGGACCCTTAGCAACCTCAAGGCATACTTAAGGAGTTTGTTGCCTCTCGCTAGATAAATAGCTCAAGCTTTCTTATGGATTCAAAAGTCTTAGCTATTATTAATGGGAAAAACTGAAACTAAATTGATACAAAGAATGTGTTCATTAATAGCCTTTCCACTTCCTCTACGCCTTATTTTTCCTGATCACATAAAATCAGATAATTTCGAATGGTTACCCAACTCCTTTAAAACTTACAAAAATTCCTTAGCTTACAAATTTTTTAGGCCACTTTAATGCGTTTTACCTTAGGCCAAATTCGGTTGTTATAAAAAAGTTAGCCCTAAATATAATTTTATTCCTTGGTTAGCTTTTTAAAATAAACTTGCAATTAGAGACAATAAGTACCTATCTTCACACCCCTAATTTTTGTTCCCTCTACCTGGCAAATAGCGAAAACGTAAACCATTGTTTATATGGCACCTAAGAGGGGGCGAATTATATTTTAAGATAGTTTTTTTAAACTTACAACAATATATGCGGAAGTAAATTAACCGAAATAATCAAGAAAATAAAATAAGTGTGTATAAATCAAGAGTAAGGGAAAAGAGAGTACCCCGAATTTATTCTAGTTGGAACCTGTCCACGTACCCCTACGTCTAATCCCTCAATACTACTATTGAGATTTTATTCTTATTATAACTTTAAAAAATACAACATTTCAATACAATCCCTTTTCACATGCTAAAGGAAAACCTTTCACTTAATTCTTGTTCCTAAGTTCAAGAACTCTCAATCCTCATGAAAAGAATTTATCAAGAAATCATTTCACTCAATTTTACTTGATGCATAAAAGAGGCTAGATGAATGAATGTACAGAAATAATACTCAAAAGCCTCACATAAAAATACACTATAAAAAAAAGGAGAAATGCATAAACAGCTTTAAAACACTTGTATAGCTTTTATAAAAACACTATCAAAAGGCCTGTATATCTCCCGTATATTACTTAGTAAATGAAGTATCTGTCAACTCTTATTTCACCTATATAATTTAACCTAAATATACATATTATTTTTTTAATTATCCGTTGTACAACGGTCTTTTTATTCGTTGTCCAACAGGAAAAACAACAATTAATTTTGTTACCGTCATGTAATCTGTATAACTAGATTCCTCTCGATGTTTCCTTAACATTCAGTTGACCGATAGAAATGGTTCGGTCGACCGATAGGCCATTGTCTTGAGTTCAACCCACTGACTTAACTCATTTGGTCGACCTATATCAAAACTAACTTAAACCATTTGAATGAGATTAATCAAAACATTTTACACCCAAAACACCTAAGTTACCTTTTAACTTATTTCATATAATACTAATTTAATTAAATTATGCATTCCTAACTAATTAAGACAAATATCAAGAGAACAAATAAATTAAACATACAAACCTCTTGATTATGCACCTATATACATATCCTAAAATATGCATGAAATATCTATGCATGAACGATTAACTATAAGCCTCTTAAAAACTCTAAAGTAAAATCAAGTAAAGTTTACATTTAAATAAAAAAAGAAGTAAAGTAATTTTAAATTAAATTTGCTCTTCAAGTTTTGAATCATCATGAACTTTGATTTTCAGCTTCAAGTCTCTTTAGATGATCAAGCTTGAATTTGTCTAACCTATTTTTAAACACACTTTAAAAGCACAATGATTAGTAGTAAAGGATGTTTTGTCATTACTAAAATATGGAACCTCCCTTGGTTTGATAATCTCCCCTTTTTTATTAATGAAAAAACTAAGTGAGACTATCAATATAAACATTATACAATTTAAACAATAGACTCCCCTCAAATATTTCAAATTCAGGAAGCAATAATTTAAAACAATTCATCATCATTTTCGATTTTAAACACAAATAATCAATATTTAAGATTATACAATAGGTAAAAAAATTAGTAATCATACAAAACATATTCCCCCTCAATCTATGCATAATATTTCAATCATCAATCATTGCCTAATATCACACATTCATCTCCCTCTTTTTGGAATCATCAAAAGGGACATAATCACAAATTCAAACATAATACACATCCAAACATTTTAAAATAATAAGCAGTAGGCCAAAGTAAATGAGAGTAATTATAAAATTCAAAGGGATAATAAAAACCTTCATATGAAGAAGTCAATATCATAAATAAAAAGGGTCATATATCAAAAATAGTAATAGTACATCAAAAACAAGTATCCACTAAGGATCTGAAGGACGCATTAGAGGAAGTCGGGAGAGAATCTGGTGAAGTAGGGAGTTTTGCTCATCCATTTGACTCATCCAATGATCAACCTTATGATGTAAGGAAGTGATCTTAGCCTCCACATTATAAGGACTATCATGAGGTGCAGAAGGAGCTGGTCTAACAGAAGTGCTTTCATCACCAAGGTACTCAGAAGTAGGATTAGTCGGAGTAGGGGTAGTAATATCATCATCAGCAGGAGGAATAGGAATAGAGGAATGTTGTCTCTAACGAGATCGAGTCATATGACCTCTAACAACTTGAAAACTCATGCGTCTAAGGGAATTTTGATCAAAGAAGGATAGGAACTTAAAATCATCTTCTATAGGAGGAATGTGAAAATGGTGGAAGATGAGACCAAGAATCAAAGGATAAGGAAGGTGTTTGCTCTTTTTTTTTTTTCCTCGGACAAAATAAGCTATGTTATGCAAGATAAAATCACCTAAATGGATTTTCTCACTAAGCATTAGAGTAGACAAAAATCACAAATTATCATAACTTAGGTTATTGTAATGACCTCTAAAAGAAAGAGAGTTGTATTTGATAAATAAGTAATGAAATTTAGGTATGGGGCTTATATCTCTCATATCTTTAGGTTTTTTGGTAATTCCTTCCTCACTCTCTAACTCAAAAATAGTTTTTACTCTTTTTTCCAAGCAATGTGTAGCATCAAATTCTGACATATAGTCATAGTGGGAGAACACAAGAGGACTAAGAATGCCAATGATATTGTTTATGATGCCTCTAGATAGACGAATAGGGACATTCTCTAATTTTGATAAGATGATATACTCATCATTCTCATTTACCTTTTTAAGGTTACAATAAAATAGTTTTACAACTGTAGGATATGTTTCAACTGAAAGAGTGAGCAAAGGCTCCCATTCTTGATCAAGGAAAAACTAGATAAGGCCATTTTCTTTGAAGAAGTCTAGTTGGGTAGGAGCAATAAAGTGGTTTTCTGAGAGTTTCCTAGAGGCATAATCATGGAATTGGTGAGAGTCAGCATCAAGGTAATCACTCTCTTAGTTAGATAGGGATCTCCTACTTCTAAAAGTACTACTATCTCGAGTCCTAACTATAGTGACAAGGTAAAAGTAGAGGAATATAAAGTAGAAGTCTAAAAGCAATAAACACCTAGAAGGGATCTAGGAATAGATGAAGCGCATGAGTAATACCAATTGTTAAAGTCAACAACACAACCTGCAGAAACGAAAGATTATAGACGACTAAAGGTTTGAAAGATTCAAATCTAAACAAATTCCCATATGCATGCATGATATACACGAGGACAAAATTGTAAACTTTGAAGGTTCTAATAAACACCTTATTAAAATTCTAACACCCCAAAATATATCTTAATTGGAATTAGCGTAGTTAAATGCGAATTAAATGGTTAAATTGTGATTAATTGGAAAAAATAGTGAACAATTGTGAAATTGAGTTGTTATGATTGAAAAATCATAATTTTTCTATAGAAATCTGATTGAGATGATCTTTATATCAAATCGAAGCTAAGAAAGTCCTCTATATTTTCTTGTGACTTAGGAAAAACACCATTTGGACACCAAGAGACTCGAAAATTAGGTCCAAGTGAAGAAGGTCATGATGAGAGGTAAGAAATTACTATTGGTGATTAAGGCTGAATGAATTCTAATTATGGTGAGACATTAATTAGGATTTTGTGACATTTAAATTGTCTAAGCCTATGGTAGGACATTAAAGAGGAATTGGATGATAATGGAATGGAGGAAAC